>JADRCD010210651.1:0-41409 GCA_019843815.1 Montemys delectorum
CTGGTTTTTTGTGTCTGGCTTATTTCATATAGCACAATGTTTTCAGTGTTTACCTCTGTCTTAACATCAATCAGCATTTCACAAACTTATGACTGAATAACCTTCCTATCATTTGCTGATGGGTATTTGGGTTGTTTTGCCTTGTGGTTTATATGGCTAGTCTGTTATGCACAATCATACATGATTATTTTCCTCCTCCTCAACTCTTTATGTATGTGGTATCTGTACTGAGTGTACAGAGACCAAAAGTTGGTATCCTGTGCCTTCCCTGATCACTCTTAATGTTATTCTTTGAGAAAGATTCTCTCATTGAACCTGGGGGTCACCTATTTGTCAAAAATGGTTGGTCAAGAACCCCAGGACCACTTGTCTCTACCGCCCTAGTGCTGAGGCTACAGATGCACGCACATGCTCGGTTTGTTTGTGGGTACCGGGATTAGCACTTTGGTCCTCCTGTTTGTGCAGTAGATACCTGACTGGCCAAGCCATCTTCTTAGTTCTATGTCCTTGAACTTTTGAGGAGCTCCTGAACCGTTTTCCACAGTGGTGTGAACTAGTCTTCTTGCCTCACTCCCTGTATTAGGCTTACAGGTATGTACTATCACATCCAGCCATGAACCATCTAAGTATTTGCCACTGTACACATCCTGCTAATAATGATTTTCTGTGTCTTTCCTAAAAGTCACTAGACGTATCCTGGCAGGTATGAGATGGGTTCTCAAGTGGCTTTCATCTGCATCTGCCTGATGACTCATGATGTGGAACATCTTTCACGCATTTCCTGAGTACCTGAATATCTTTGTATTCTTGCATGGCCAACCTAATTTATACTCCACTTGTGCTTTCATTTGTACGACAAGTCTTTCACAACACAGTTAGACCCAGTTGCTTTCTTGCTTTTCTGAGATAGGGTTTTTCTGTGTAGCCCTGGTTGTTTTCGAACTCAGAGATGTGCCTGCCTCTGCCTCCCAAGTGCTGGGATTAAAGGCCTGTGCTACCATTGCCGGGCTCCAGATGCTTTTAATAAGTACAATTCATTGGTTATTCACACATTCAGCAAACATACTGAGTACTACTTGATAGGCACAGGAAATATAAGGTTACTTATGTAGACAGAGTTCTCAGAGTGCATCCTAATACACCTAAGACAGGTCTCTAACGAAACAGCAGACAGGCTATCTCTAGACATACCTGTACAAAGGGTCTCTGGAGTCTCTTATATCTCTGTATCTGTCATACACGGGGTCTCGATGATCTCGAAAATCTCTAGAGTCTCTTAGATCACGAAAGTCCCGAAAATCCCTCAGGTCCCGGGCTTCACGTACACTTCTGTCTCTGTGATCCCGAATGTCCCTGCTGTCTCTGCGGTCCCGCAACTCCCGAGGGTCTCGAATGTCTCTGCTATCCCGGGCATCCCGGCCATTTCTGCCATCCCTGGGGTCTCTCCTTGGACTTCCTCGAATTGGAGAGCGATCACGCCTTGTATCTCTACTATCTCCAAAGCTATAGGGATCCCTGTAGGAGTTAGCAAAAACATACTAAGACCAAGGAACTTTGGGTGGACAACCCTTCAGCTCTGTATAAGAGAATGCCACCTCCCTCCAAGTATTTTACTCAAACAGTGAGAACCTAACTACAAATTTTAGGAAACCACCCATCTTGTTAGGCCTAGAAGGCATCAAAGGAAGATGCATGAACAAAAGCTGGAGTATGAGTAGTTATCAGGCTTTAGGCGTAACTCAGCTTCTTAAACAAGCCGAGTTATCTTCTCAGTTACAACAGGTTTTCAAAGGAAAAGCACTTTTCCCCTAAAGTCTATTTTATTCCATTACCAGTATATGAAGAAGGCTTTATGGCTCAGAACTATTGGGGCTCAGTAAGGGACAAGGTTCATAAAGGAAAAGCCAAACCAGTTCTTTATGGGAGAAAGTGCCACCTGTCTTTCCTCTCCAACACAGCACTTCAACAATAAGAGCGGGACCTCAATTTTAAGGCCAGTCACCCCATCTGTTACCCTGCTCAGATACAATCTCATACAAAGGAATCAAAGAAAGAATTTTTAAAGTTTAGAAAGCCACTTAAAATATCTAGCAGGATGTTCAAATCAAGGAGAAAAAACAAAATCTGGTTCGCAAAGTTAACAATTCTGAAGTGGCCAGCTCGTATGCTGCTACTGGTAGTAGTTTCTCCCAACCTAGTCTGAGGGTTTACATGGACTCCAATCAGCTCCATTTTGTACAAGGTTTTGAGTTTCATGTCAAGTGTGGGAAGTCAGCAATGTGCTCGCATAGCTCTACCTCAACACCCTTCCTAAGACATTTCACTCACTGGACATTGACTTCAGACAGACTTAAAACAACAATGCTCCCAGTCTAACCTAGCTAATCATTTGCACTTTTCACTTCTTCCTGTTGCCAGTGGTTAAGTCCTTAAGTTAGCTTTGACTCTTCTTCCCCATCCCGACTAAAGTCACCTGGATCTTTCCTCTGTAGTCCCTTCAAATGCATCACTCCTATGTAAGCCCGTTTCTGTGTTGACATCAAAAGAATTTCCCAAAAAACCAAAAAACAACAACGACAACAAAAAATCAATCTTGATTTCAATTCATTCAATACATACTAATCGCCCATCTCTACCAGTTACCCACCATCCCTTGGCTCTCCAGGAGTCCCGGGCAGCCTAACAAATTTGGCCCTGTAAATTCTAGGGGCTTTTCCTCATCCCTCTTTGCTCCCAAGTAACAACAGGGCCTTTGCACACCCACTCTAGCCCTTTTAGCTTCTGAATAAATGATATAGAGACCTATCTATTGACAAACTGTAGGCACTATGCTGGGCAGATATTCATCTATTCTAACCCTGTATGGCTGCCTACTTCCTAGCTACATGGTCTTTTACCTGCAATCTGAGTCTTGCTCTGGCTTGCTCTATTCCATGTATCCTCACGGCAAATCATCCTGGTCCTTCTCTTCTCTCTTTTGGGAACCCTGACTGGGATCATAAATCCCATTCTATTCTCTCCTGTCCAGCTCTAGGCTGAATCAGCTCTTTATTAACCAATCAGAGACAATCAGTGGAAAAGAAGTTTTACATATCACTGAGACAGGAGATGATCCAATAATCATGAGGACAATGTCAGTGTCTCTGGGCTGGCATCAGCATCTTAACATACAGTGCATACAGTCATCACCCAACAGGACCCTTTATCACTATTTCCTCATTTCCTTGTTTAACCTAAGTTGCTTTTATGACTTAATTAACAAACATACTTGTCTCCATACTTTTGTTCCTGTGCTTTCTCTATGTCTTAGATGAATGCAAGTGTGCTCAACCCTCACAGGAAAGCCCACATCATTTTTGAGCTACTTCCTCAAATCTTCCTAGTAACTGCTTTCTCCCTGCCAAAAACCTCCATGTCCTTGACTCACCCTGATCTGCACTTCTATTTGTGCAATGTCTTATGTCTGACCCACTTTCAGGATTACCTTCTCCATAAAACCTGCCTTTAATCCCAGCACTTGGGAGGCAGAGGCAGGCGGATTTCTGAATTCGAGGCCAGCCTGGTCTACAGAGTGAGTTCCAGGACAGCCAAGGCTACACAGAGAAACCCTGTCTCGAAAAACCAAACAACAACAACAACAACAACAACAACAACAACAACACCTGCCCTAAATATTTGATCCTCTCCAACAAACAGGCTCCTCCCCTAGTTTTTCACCTGAGTAAATGACACAGCTGACAGCCACTCAAGCCAGAAAGCTGGATGCCATCATTCACACTCCCAATTCTCCCAATTATATGCCTATATGACATTAGTTTCCTTTCAGAAAACTGGTGTTTTTCTGCTCATTTTAACTTCACTGGTACCTATGAATACTAACTCTAGACCTTGCTTCCAAACTAGAGCAAGAACCTTCTAGAGTTCTAGTTCTAGAGTTCTTTCTATTCTTACCTTGTCTTTGTCTAGAAAGGTGGCTCTTGAGGGAACACTTCTGTAGTAAAAGCCTTTTAAATACTTTCCCATAGTATTTAAATAAAAAAATCTCCACCAAGGCCAGGAAGGGCCTGAATGATCTTTGATTCCCCCCACCCCCCAATATTATCTAGCCCTGCTGTAATTTCTCCCTAGTTCATCACTTTATTGCCATATGAGCCTTTCGCCTACAACCAGCCTACATCTTTCCTGATCCTTTTGTGCAGCAGGAATGGACCCATATTCCTTTCCTTGATTTCAGCATAAAAATAGCCCTTACTTCCTGATTCTCTTAAGTATATATATTTTCTGATATTTGGGACAGAGTCTCATAGCCTAGGTTTATGATCTTCAAGAATGCTGGGATTAGAGATGTGTGCTACTATGCCTGACTTATTTTCTTAGTTTAAAAGTTCTGCCAGGGCTGGAGGGATGGCTCAGTGTTTGAAAGCACTGACTGCTCTTCCAGAGGTCCTGAGTTCTGTTCCCAGTGGCTAGCCTAGTACACATTGCTTCAGTGCAGACCAGCCACACAGTGAGGACTACACAGTGAGACCAGGCCTCATAAGGAAGGGCAAAAATTACTTTCTGCTTCTAAATTTCAAGGTTTTAATTTTTGGACAGGTATTAGGGTTAATCTCAAAAGCATCATGCATGTTAAAAGTGGGTGCTCTACTTCTGAGTGGCACCAACTACTCTGTACTTTCTCATATCATTTAGGTATCTTCTCTAGTAGACTGCAAGTTCTACAAAGATGTTAGTTTGATTCTACACTAGAAACATACTACACAGAACTATGTTGGGAAGGATGTGTTCCTACACATACTATTACCTCACTTGGCAAAAGTGTCCTGAGGTAATAGTCAAACAGTATACAACATTTTAATCAACATTGGACCACATGCATAATAGTGTTAAAACTGTTTCATAGAACAGCTGTCTGGATGTGAGTATACTTTATGCTGTTTACAAAACAACAAAAAACTTTCCCAGCAAAATGTTCTGGGAACACAGCTTCTTCTTAGGCAGCGAATGGTGGTTATCTGTTTACATAGATTTCCTATCAACAGAAAGCTGCCTTCACAGCTGGCCTGGGAGAAAGCCTCAATTTCCCTTCATCCTCATAGCTACAACAAAAGTAATTTAAATGCAGTTTTGCTTCTAAAAATCCCACCCCATTTTTTTTTTTTTTTTTTTTTTTTTTTTTGAGACGTGGGACTTGTTAGGTAATTTAGGTTGATCTCAACTTCTAGGTCCCTGAAAGCTTTCTGCCTCAGCTCTGGCTATTCTGCTCCTCTATTTTAAGGTTCATCAGCACTCTTTGATTTGTGGGCATAACCATACAATAGCCAGTTGTTTAAATGAGTGCTAGCCATTCTTACCAGAAGCACATGGAGA
This sequence comes from Montemys delectorum, assembly GCA_019843815.1. Lineage (NCBI taxonomy): Eukaryota > Metazoa > Chordata > Mammalia > Rodentia > Muridae > Montemys > Montemys delectorum. Next base: position 5,371 of record JADRCD010210651.1, read on the forward strand.
CTAAGACTGCCCAAGTGTCCCTATTGTATCACAGAATCCTTCTGATGTGGAACATCTGTTGCAGTGTAAAATGTGGGCAACCAGTCAGGATACAATAAAAAGTGGCAAAGTATTTTTTAGATTATTAATGATTGGTGGATAAACCTGCCTCGGGAAGCGATCAGTAGTAGTCATTAGAAGTGGAATAAGATTTCAAGTGTTCTTGGCAATCAGGCTGAAATATCATGAGCCTGATCAGCCACAAACCACACAAGGCCTTAGGCTAGGAGAATGTGGAGAAGCGTGTCACAGCATGTTTTCTGCAGCTTCACAACAATTATAAATGTCGTATCTGGTGCTTGTTATCACTGTCTTTAATTTTCCATGCTCCTGCTAGGCAAGAACAGCCACAATTTACATCTCCAACCCAGTAGTCCTATTCCTTCTCCTCTATGGAGGCATCTTACCTGGTAGGCTTCGCCTTGCAGGTTAACCGTAAGAACCCTGCTTTCACAGCCTAGGCCCATACTTCTTGTATGGCACAACCTTCTTTTCCCTTCCCTCAAAGACTCTGAGGTCCATGGGCAACAAAGCTAATAATCCTCTTCTGGATAAAAATACAGAAAGGGCAACATTCACAAAGGAGAATGGATGGAAGCAAGGCATGTGGTGGTAAAGACAGTAATTATCAAAAACAAAAAGGCAAAACATTTTCCTTCCTCCAAATGAACAATATGGCAGACTGCTGTTCTTCTGGAGACAAAAACAAAACAAAAAAACCCTTTAGAGCCACTTCAGGACCCAAACAACAAAGTTCTCAGATCAACAGCACTGTTTCTCATCCCACCATCTTTCTCAAAACAAAAACCACAGTTAATAAAAAGATAATGCTGTACCCAGCATCCAAAGGTAGGAGAGGAAAGGCTTCTAGATGAGGAGCTTGACCTCATATGGTAAGTAGGTTACAAGCAAGTTTCTGGAACACAAAAAGTTCACAGGATCACTGCAGGGCACCCAGACGTATTTTACAAAGGGAAGCCAAAACAGCATACAGTCATGTACCACACCATTAGACACCAAGAAGGAACAGCACACAACAGTTAAACACTAGCACCAAAGGCCAGAAGGAAGCACATGGTCAACATATAATTTTGCTCCACGTTCTTATCTATTCACAGGGAGGGAGAAAGGGAGGTCAATGTTCTTCTTTTAAAAAAGAGAAGTGAATCATTGGGGAACATTTTAGAGATAAAGTGGGGGTGGTTGAAGGGAGAACCATGGCTCAATAAGCAGCGACATGCTTCTGCTTGACAGACTTCCTTTGCTGGGGACTCAAGGAGCTTAGAGGGCATGCAGAGAACAGAGAGGTGGCCTGAGAGTCTGAGACGGACTTGAGTTGTTTTTCAGAAATCTTGAATGTTAGATCCAGCACAGTATTCCTTGGCTTTGACTGTATGGAAGGTTCAGCAGAAAGGCCCCATCTTCCTTCTTTTCTGTCACTCATCCTTTTTTTCCTGTGTCCACTGCAGTATTGTCCTTGAGAGGGTCAACCTTCATTTGACACTGAGAAAAATCCTTCATCAGCTCTTCAAATTCCCATTAGATTCCACCCACGAATACCATTATCTAAATGGCTAGATGTGGTGAAAGTTAAAGGAAGGATCTAGAGAACTCTTTCAATGCAGGTAGGAAATGATTTGATGAGACAGCCACTTCAGAGATGCGAGGTCTAGGAGTGCCTGAGCTTTTCCCCCTGGGAAGCATGTTGACTTCTCTGCTGCTAGACATGGCACTTCTTGAGAGCTGATGACTTTCTTCAGGTGTAAGACAAGAAGTAAATCACAGCCCAGTGTCTTCCATTGTGAAGCCACTGAAAACTGGGCCAATCTCATACCCCAGAACAAGCAGTTATGGAAGAAATTAAAGCCACATGGATATGGTGAAAGAACCCCAGGTCACACAGGACATCTTTTTAGAGCCAGTTTATTTCTGATATATCAATCCCCAGTGGTTTTTACCAGAGAAGAACTGTGGTCAACATCCTTCGTAGTTATAAGGAGGAAAATCCTCTGAAGATCTTTAGATGTGGTCCAAGTAATTCTGTGTTTTCTTTAGGTCATATGGGAAGGTTTAGGAAACAGTACTCGGAGGCCAAATTGGCACAAAGGTGTATTCTAAGATTTGATTTTCAAAGTAGACTGAAAATGGCAACTTCAAAAATCTGGGACATGAGAATTCTAACTCAGTCACTGAGAACAGACTGATGCCTGTTTACCAGCTATGAAGAGCCTGGCTAAATAAGCAGTGCACTACCTGGTCTAAGGAAGCAGCCCAAGGGCTGTACACTAAGGATCCTGAGTATGGATCCCTCGTGCAGATTTCATGCTTGGCCAGGCAAACAGTGTCAGAATCAACCTTGACAACTAGAGTCATTAGGGAGGCACATTATGGAACACAGAGCAAGCCCAGCAGAACTGTAGTCTTCTAAAGAAGTGATAATCTTGTGAAAACTCCCAAAGATAGGTGTTTTGATACTCAGGGTTAAAGTCCAGCAAAACAAGTGTTATGAAGGTCTTGCCAGTACATCTAAAAATAATTTTTAAAGTAGACAACATAATGGCATAAAGGTGTATCTTAAAAGGAACTTCTGGTCATCAGTTCAGAGTCAAGCCTCACTCCCAGAACCGTGCAACCCCGTGCTGGGGCACACAGAAGGATAAGGTTCCCAGTGAAAGCAGTTCAATTGCTGATTGCAATTACTCCAAGGTTTTGACTGGATGCATACACCCAAGGGACTGAGAGTCCAGAAATCACTGTCCTTCCAGATTAATCTGCCCTGCCCCGCATTCCACTGCTGTTCTACTGGTACGTCCAGAAAATTAGGCATGGGTAGGATATGAACCAAAACAGCATGCTTTATTTCAGTACGTTTACCTTGTCTTGATCCATTTGTTTTGTTTTTTGAAGGTAAAATTTGGGCTTCTTTATTCAGTTTTTAGGTGGTGCTCAGAACAAAATTTACCAAATATGAGCATCCTGTTTTCTCCCGAAACAAGTAAGCATAAACATACGGAACTTGATCATGCTAAATGAATAACATGCTGAAGAACCCAGTCATACATCACAAGAAAAACTGTTAATCAAATCACTAGCCTTCAAGCAATCTCAGTTTGAAGCTTAGTTCTGAAGTACACCAAGGGGGACTGCAAGTGTGCTTATCTGGTGGGGCGGTCATTTGAAGGGCTTTCTCTAACGCTGTTTATTGTTTGCTTGTGGGAGCTACTGTTAAAAAGGAAAAATATTATTCCTTCCTGTGCTGGTTTGAAGGCAGGCACATACATTTGAAAGCTTAGTCACCAAGAGGCTATGACATATTTGAGAAGACTATAAGGATTAGGAGATCTGGTCTTGTTGGAGGAAGTGTGCCACTGGGGATGGGCATACCACGCTCAGCCTCTCAGCCTGTGGCTAGGATGTAGCTTCAGTGTCGTATGTGTTGCCATGCTCCCTGCCATGATGATAATGGATTAGAAAGCTCCCCCAATTAAATACTTTATTTCATAAGAGTTGCCCTGGGCTGGAGAGATGGTTTAGCGGTTAAGAGCACTGACTGCTCTTCCAGAGGTCCGGAGTTCAATTCCCAGCAACCACATGATGGCTCCTAACCATCTGTAATAGAAACAGATGCACTCTTCTCGTGTGTCTGAAGACAGCTACAATGTACTTACATATAATAAATAAATAAATCTTTAAAAGAGTTGCCCTGGCCATGGTGTCCTTGCACAGCAATAGAAGAAAAGTAAGACACTTCCCTTATACGTGATATTATGGAGTCCCATTTTAGGTTGGGATGAACATAATCTCTTTAATTTAATTTAGTGTCCATGCAATGGTTATATTGGATTCCAAAACAGTGAGCTGATTTTTCCAAAACTGCAATGTTGATCAGCTAGAAATGTGAGAAGCATCTGGCTAAATATCATTATTAGGATGATATAAAATGCCCTTTCAATTCATAACAGAAACAAGAATGACTATTCTATAAGCATGTGTGTACATGTATACGTTTTGTCATTTCCAGTCCGTAAAAACATAGCTGATAACTATCCAGAGATCACAAGCATTACGGGGGAGAATTTCTCTAGTAGAGTCAATCTCTTCACAGTTAAAATCATACTTCTTTTAGCCCTATTTGAGAAAAATACACACTAGAATTCTTTGGAAATTGGACACATTATGTCTCTTCTTTCAAGTCAATTAGCAACCACAACTCTGATCCAAACCCGCGTAATTCTGACCCTCATCTGCAAACTCTTTACTACCCCACTATATGTTTACTGAGGAAATGAGTTAAGAATAAGATGGGAGTGCCTTAAGTCTACACCACAGTTAGATGCAGCCTGATGGAAGCAGGCATTACATGGAAAATTTTGTAAGGTTTAAGAATTTGTGTCCTCCAGGCTACTCACACACACCTCCAGCAAAGGTATAAACCAAGGCAGTGTTCCCTGCAGACCACAATCATTCTTATTTTTTTATTTTTATTTTGAGACAAGCTCTAATTTATCCTAGGCTAGCCTTGAACCCACTATGTATCTGATGATGATAACTTTGAACTTTTTTTGCCTCTAATTCTCAGATGCTCAGATTACAGGATTTATCACCACACAGTTGATGTGGTGCTGGGCATTGAACCCAGCCAGAGCTTACACTCGAGGCAAGCCGTCTACCAACTGAGCTACACTTGCAGTTAGTCACAGGTATTATAAGAAACAGAATATGATGTGCCTTCTTGCACAGTGACACCCATGAATGGCTAGACATGCATGTGACATAGCTAGACACACATGTGACATGTGTGGCACAGCTGCACTTGTGCTGTTTGATTTAACTCCCCTGTACAGCCAAGAATGGTCAAAGATTCAGCTGAAATTACAATCATTGTCTTGCTTGCAGTGTCAGCATGAACTCTGAGGAGTATATTTTTGACAGCTAGAAAACACCTTCTCTTCATGTCCAAGTGAAAATAAAAACACAAAGCACACAGGTGGCTCTGTCCAAAAGCAGGACAGCTACACGTCACTTGCAAGTGCTCACGGAGTCAGGTACATTCCCATCTCTCTGGGCCAGTAAAGCTGTACAGTAAGATTTTTTTGGACAACTAGGCTTAGTTCACATAAGGAATGTAGATTGGTTTAAAGATGACATTTCCTGGTTTAAAGATGACATTTCCATTTCCTCCCTCTGGAGGGGTCAATGGCGCACATATATGGAAGTTAGAGGATAACTACAGGAGTCACTTCTCTCCTTCCACTGAGTTGATCCTGGGGATCCAACTCAAGCTACAGGGTTGTGTCAAGTTCCTGTTCCCTATGAGCCATTCGCTGGAATGTTCCTTATTGTGGGTTGTAGTTTCTGTGAAAATCTGGCATTTTACCTAGGAGCACAGGCAAAATCCAGAGTGCACATGAGAGCTTCAAGAAACATCAGGTATGAACTACATCCCATCAGTTGCATCCCACACATGCACTGCTATGGGACCACAAAATGTGAATACAATCTCAATGGAACACTAGGAAAGTTCTCCTTTGTATCTTGAGAATACGCATCAAAGCTATGACTTTCTTGTCTATATTGGAAGGAAGACCATATTGGGAAATGCCTTCTGTGGTTAGGAAAGCTCAGAAAAAGGAAGACTTTTGAGAAGTGGAGGTTTTGCCCTTTTTATTTCCCTTCAAACAAGTAACCCAAACAAGCGAGCACACGGGGCCTGCAGCACAGGCGCAGCAGCAATCTCCCAGGCAGCTCTTTCCGCAAACCTGGGGAACATCTGGACCGGCAGCAGTTTGCAATGAAGAGTCAAATCTCTGCTGCCTGCTGCAGAGCAACATGGCAGGTACACACCAGCTCGACCCTGGGGCCCTCCTCCTGCTCTGAAGGCTCCCAATGACACGTGAGCTGGGGAAAGAGAGGTTTATCCTCTTCCAATTGCCTGCAACTCATGCTGCAAGCTGAACTTGCTCGTTTTGTCACGAAAACACAAAGCTTCCTCTGTATCTCCTGATGTATGACTTAAAAGGCAGCAAGGCCCTTCAGACAAGGTTCTTGTTTGCTTCAGCGGTTCTGATTGGTTGGGGGGAGAAAAGACCCTTGATGTGTGAAGTTGGGCTTAACTCCCCAGAGCCCAGCTCTCCCAAGGTAACTCACTGCTTCAGGGTACTTTACCTTCGTGTGGGGCTGGGTCTGGATGGAGCCGTATTCATATTTCTTCTTTCCGCTGCCTTATTAATATCTGAAAAGAATAATCAACCCATCTGTTCAATGCTACGGAATAAAAACAAGATCATCAGCACATTTTAAATGAAAGCAACAACCAAAAAGAAAAAAGAAAAAAGAGAAAAGAGAAAAGAACGAGAGAAAGAAAGAACCAAAACCTACAATAGAAAGCAGCTGGTACACGGAAATCCATTAGACATACTGGTACTTGGGCAGTTTTATTATTAGGTTAAGGCAGTACAGGGATGTGACTTACAGATAAAGATGGCCCTTTACTTTGTACCTAAAACATAATTTAAATTTGCTTATATCAATATCTCAATACCCCACCAAACCTTAACCCTAACATTTCCCTGTCCAAAGGGAGGCACAGGTGGTTGTCAGTTGGATTTTTTTTTTCCTGGAAGGAAAGATAAGTAAGGTTTGGGAGAAAAAAAAAAAAAAAGCAAAGTGAAGCTGGGCAGTGGTGGCGCACGCCTTTAATCCCAGCACTTGGGAGGCAGAGGCAGGCGGATTTCTGAGTTCAAGGCCAGCCTGGTCTACACAGTGAGTTCCAGGACAGCCAGGGCTACACAGAGAAACCCTGTCTCAAAAACAAAACAAACAAACAAACAAACAAACAAAGCAAAGTGGTAAATAATTCTATTTTATTTATAAAGAAGCTAATATTAATGGTCTTAAAAATCACTATTCAATAAAGCACAGTCTTTTAAAATGTATTTTGGGTTCCTTTCCATTGAATAGAAATCTTCCAGAATGAGATGTGGGAAAGAAATCAAAGAATATGATTTGTTTACATCTATAAGCTAAGGTAAGCATGAGCATTTTTCACATAGCTGTAAGAAAGTGTTCCTAGTCAACTTTCATGTAGATAGGACACATATGTGCCACAGATGAGTAAGGGAGGCACCATCATCTCTAAGAGCTTAGAGAAAGGCCAAAGACCGACCACATGCAGTTAAAGCCTGCTGTGTTCAAAACAAAACAGACTCATTCTTCAAAGCCTGATGTAACAAAACAACATATTCTAAGAGATAATTGAGTACTTAAAGAAACATACCAATCTATGTCTCAAAATAACACCTTATCATCTCAGAAAACAAATGATGCATTAGAAGCTCCAAACTCCTGGCAGACGACACACACTGCTCCCTACTGCAGTGCAGCTTCATTTCTTCCGTTTGTTCCACTCAAGCAGTTAGCAGCATCACAGCTCATGACTCTAATGGTATTAAACACTCACTTAATAGAATGCTTTAAAATACTAATTATGCATTTTTAAAAATCCCAGAAGTTTCCTATCATGTGCAAGACCACAGCACTATTAAAAAAGCTTAAATGGTCTGGGTACAGGCTTCACTCACTTGTAAACTGCCATTTTTAAATTCTCATTCAAGTGAGGAAGATCTGTAATTCCACTTTAACTCTGAAGTTATGAGAAAACAGAAGGGAGTATGAATCTACACAGCCAGACAAACTAATTCTGCCCAAATCATTCACTGCCTTCAGGATATATTCATATTCTCTCTCTCTCTCTCTCTCTCTCTCTCTCTCTCTCTCTCTCTCTCTGTTATTGTTTTTTCCAGACAGGGTTTCTCTGTGTGGTCCTGGCTGTCCTGAAACCTACTCTATAGACCAGACTGGCCTAGAATTCACAGAGATCTGCTTCTGCTTCCCAAAGGCTGGGATTAAAGGAAAGTGCCACCACACCCAGCTCAAGATATATTTTCTATGTAAGATTTGACTAGAAATAGCTGGTCAGATTTTGATAGAATTTCTGTAATTTACAGTCCTTAATGTTCACAAATATCCAAAACATCCATTATATAACAGGGATCACAGTAAATAGTATTTTTAAAAAACTGTGTGCATGCATGTGTGAGGGAAGTCAGTTCCTCCTTTCTACCACGTGGGTTCCAGGCCCGTGTTCAGGCTGTCAGGCTTGGCAAGCAAGCATCTTTACCCACTGAGCATCTCTCCAATTCCTAATTTTTGATGCAGAATTGTGAAGAACAAGCTCATCTTTGCAAGTGTTTCCTGACCTAGCCTGCTCATGCACACTTTAAGTACAGGACAGCTAGGATTTGGAGGAAATATAAGAAATACCTTTAGCTATTTACATAGTTCTCATAATATCACTCAGATACACCTGGTAGTGCATATAAATGGCATATGTTCCTACCTGATACCCTGGGGTGCCGGGATGTTTCTAGGTGCCATGTTGCTCCCCGTGGTACTATGTTAACTAGTAAGTTTCTGCCAAATCTATGCTTTCCCTCTGCATATGAAAGGGTATTATTTTGTATCCAGTCTGTGAGTGCTGCCTATATAGGAATTAGGAGATCAAAGTGGTTATATACGATGAAAATTTGAGGCAACACTAGTTCCAGATAGGAAGGGGGATATTTGATGTTTAAGTTGTAAAAAACAATTTTGCAATTGAAAGGTTATTTAAAGAACACTAAGATTCTATGCTTATATAACATCATATACTTAATTTATCACAACTGCTTTGTAGCATCTACTCTCCTTGCATACTACAAAGCAATGATATATGTGGATGTTGTGGCTTATGTTTCCTCTATAAAAAAAAGATAACAAAAAAATAAGACTCTTAACTCGAGTATTTTTTTTCCCTTTCTTTCTTTGTTGAGACAGGCTAGCCCCAAATTCAAGACAATTCCCCTGTCTCAGTCTTTCAAGTGCTGTGATTACAGGTGTGACCCACTATGCCTGGTTTTGTTTTGCTCTGTGGTGCTGGCTAGGCAAGTTGAATGTCACCGAGCAGCATCCTCAACATAGATCACTTCTTTACTTTAGAGGCCAGCACCTCTCTCATGTAGCATGCCAAATGTTTGACTTTTCACCTTCATTTCTTTCAGCTTGGCTGACATACAGAAACAATGAACAGGAATTTTTTGGCTAAGAATCTCATTCAGGAGGATTGTCCATGTTAGGGTAGGTGTGAGAGGTTTTCAGAGTTGGTGAAAACGTCACCACCAACATTGTTATTAAGTCCCTCACTAACTTCTGGAGACCTGAACTCCTGTCCACTGGAGGCAGAGGTTTAGGGAGTTCCTCTTTGAAAATGCACATGCAGTTAGCAGTAAAGGGGCTTTGTATTAATCACATTATTTTCTTCCTGATTTACCAGAGAGGTAGACAGATTACATCAAAGAAATAGAAATGACATTAATCTAGAGGAGAAGAAAAAAGGCAGCAGGAGTCAGAGCTCTTTTGGGACATGAAATGGAGAATTATGATTGGATAGAAGTTAATTAACAGCGGGGCAGCTGTAACTTGGGAGTTTTAACAAAAAACAGGTGGAATACCTCTTCTGAGTAGAAAAGGGAAAGATATGGCTTTTCTATCCCTATGACATGTTATTTTGGTCAAACACCTTTATAAAACCCCAAGTTAGTCTTTCAGTATCTTCTCCACTTTTGCTTGGATTCTACTTCGGACAGTTTAATAATTTTTATCAGCCAAGTGAGCGCTACTCGGTATCACCATAATCAAATGAGATAGAGAACCGTGGCTGGAACTGAATCTGTATTTCCAAGCAGTCTTCTGAAAGCTTCATGTTAAAAGCACTTCTCATTAAGATTTTTAAGTCAAGAAAACCAACATCATCTGAAGGGATTTACAGCAAAGGGAAAACCTGGGAGAATAATCAAGAAAACATGTTGCACAGAAGTAGTAGAGCCATTTTAAATCATGAAAGATCAGGGTGAAGGATTCTCAAAAAGTGTGTAGTTTCCAATTTACAGTTTTACTTCAAATTAATATGCGAGGCAGGGCTGCACAGGGGCCCTTGAGTGTTATAAATATGCATACTAACATTCATAGTACCATGAACTGTTTTGACAACACACACACACACACACACACACACACACACACACGCGCGCGCGCACACACACACTCTGACAGCAAGCCAGTGTAAAACAAGGTTTTGTTTGTTTCTGCAGTGCTAGGGATAGAACACAGGGCCCATCATGTGAAATGAGCTCTCTACTGTGGAGCTACAGACATGCCCTGCAAAACAACCTGAAAGGTGGATCTTTCTAGTTAACAGGCTATGGCAATACAAACAATGAGGATGTAAACAGCAGCAGTGTGAACCATCAGACTGGAATGGTTCACAGCACCATTATTACTGTTGAGAGATTTCAGAAGCCCATATAATTCTAGTAATTGCCAAGAAAGAAAATCAAACTTGTCCCAGAGTTTAGCTGAAAACCAACCAGGAGTGATTAAACTGGCATCACATGAAGATGACACTATTGGGATAACCAAACCCACAAAGGCAGCAGGTAGCACCACGTTTCCCATATTGGGAGGGAAAATGACAGGGTTTCTAAAGGAAGATGGCTTTGGTGACATGTAAATCAGAGACAACGTGAGCCATACTTGCTGCATTTCTGCTAACCAGCCCTTTAAGCTAATTTCACTCTGAATACTATGTATTCCCTTATACTCCTGTATTATTTTTTAAACTATATTAGCATAACACTCCTGGAAACAGGAACTTACAAAGTGCTTATTCTGTCCCCCAGTCTGTACAGAACACCATGTGCACGATTTGATCCAATCCTTTCACAACTCTTCAGCTGGACCTGCACACTGTCACCCTGTCTCAAAAAAGAATATCCAGAGGCTGGAGAGATGGCTCAGTAGTTAGGAGCAGTGATTGTTCTTCCAGATGTCCTGAGTTCAAATCCCAGCAACCACTTGGTGGCTCACAACCATCCCTACGCACATGGACGTTCATGCTTACATGTCTACTCTGTATACACATCCACAAAATGCAAAATTGGAACTCAGATCCAAGTCACCAACACAAAATGCTTAAATATCAGGCCAAGCTGCCCTACCAGGGACATGGTTTCCATTTAGAACACTCTTACTGGCACTGATCATAGCTAGCCCACAGGAACCTGTAAAAGGGCCAGTATGCTGGACACCCAATGTTTGAATGCCTCACAGATACTCAATGGAGTACAAGGTACTTATTTAAGCACTACTTCTATCAATTTCTACTCTTCAGACAAAAACTTTTTTTGTTTTGGCCTCTAACTCCAAATTCTCCTGCCTCAGCTTCCTAAATATTGGGATCAAAGGACTCAAAACAAAACAAAACAACCAAAAAACCAAAACCAAAACAAACAAAAAACCCTATTAAAACATTAATTTCCAGCTGGGAGGTGGTGGCGCATGCCTTTAATCCCAGCACTTGGGGAGGCAGAGGCAGGCGGATTTCTGAGTTCGAGGCCAGCCTGGTCTACAGAGTAAGTTCCAGGATAGCCAGAGCCATACAGAGAAACCCTGTCTCGAAAAACCAAAACCAAAACAAAACAAAAAAACATTAATTTCCTACTCTTTTAATTATGAGATTTGTGTGTGTGTGTGTGTGTGTGTGTGTGTGTGTGTGTGTATGAGGGAGACAGAGAAAGAGAGACAGAAAGCACAGCGTGCACACGAGCATGCTTGGGCACACTGAGGATTGAACCCATGACCTCATGCAGGGTTGGGAACACTCTGAATACTGAGCTAACCCTTGGCATCTCTCTCTCTCTCTTTTGAGCTTAACTTTTAAATTTATTCTATTTTCTGAAGCTCAATTGAAAAAAAACAATCCACAAGTAAGTGTAGCTCTTAGCCCTCAAAGCAGCTTCTTTCTGCAGCACATGAGTATCGCGGAGATCCACAAACTGGCCAAAATGCACAGAATATGAGATCATAGGATGCCCAACCCCAATTGATATATTTAAAACATAACCCCTGTAAGTAAAGCTCAGGCAACATCTTGGAAGAGGAGATGGAAAGACCATGTTAAGAACCAGAGAACCAGGACACCTTCTGAGAGACAGTGTCCTGTAGACATATTAAGGAAGATGCATCCATGAAAGTTCAACAATACTACTGCCTCAACAATATTTGCATAATGACAATACCAGTTCACACGCCAATTAGATAGGGGAAATCTCACAAGGCCTTATCCCTAGATGAAGAACTACCTATAGGCAACCAATGGCTGCTGAGAGAAACATAACACTTTGTTTCAGAGACAAGTCCCAATAGGCTATCTAGTCCCAAGTGATCTACACACATGTACACAGGAGCACCACTAAACAGACTCAGAAGTTCCATACAAACTGGAATGGTTTGAATATACGTGGCCCAGGGAGTGGCACATTAGGAGGTGTGGCCTTGTTGAAGCACTGTAGGCATGAGCTTTATTTAAGACCCTTGTCCCTTGTCCCTTGTCCTAGCTGCCTAGAAGCCAGTCTTCTCTGCCTTCAGAACAAGATGTGGAAAACTCTCAGCTACTCATATACCATGCCTGCCTGGATACTGCTATCCTCCTGCCTTAATGATATTGAACTTCTGAACTTGTAAGCCAGCCCCAATTAAATGCTGTCTTTGTAAGAGTTGCCTTGGTCATGGTGTCTGTTTACAGCAGTAAAACCTTAAGACACACACACACACACACACACACACACACACAGTGTAGAATAACTGAGCCATGTTATCACTCATTCCTAACTGCATTTGTTTCTCCTTGCCCACCATCTCTCTAAACTACAGTATGCAGTGACCGTCCTTTTCTCCTTCTCTGAGACAGCTTTGGATTCCACATAAAGACGGTCAGTGAGCTCTTGTCTAGCGAGTCCCTTTTCTTCTCTGGCCCAGATTTGAGCTGTAGCCCTACTTAAGGAATTAAATCAAATTGCTTGATTTCTCTGTGTCTGTGTCTTCTTGATAAAAGGAATATTCTACTGTGTTTGCTATGTAGCTTTATTTAGGGTTCATTAACTTAACAGTGAAAGAAAAAAGGTAGAGAAAATTTCAAAAGATTATAATTTTTACCTTTAATAATAGAATACAAAATGATCTAATGGTCAAAATGACATCGGCCACTGAGTCTCTGTAGCCAGGCTTCTAATACCTTAACATCCACCAGTCTGTTAGTTTAGTTCACTATTCATAAAGAAAACTGACAACTATTCTTCTATTTTCTTAACAGCATTTTTACCCAAGCCACCCCTCCTAAGTGAACCCCTGAGCGGGCACAAACACACTCACAGTCAGACAGGAGATTCTCACGACTTTTTCATCTTACAAAAACCCAAACATGAAACAAGACCTTACCATCCCTTCCCTCAAATATGTATGTTCCCATATTTTTACATACATTCATTCATTCATCCCTTGTCACACTGCTTTAATGATGATGTGTCAGTACTTCCTGGAAAATTCATTAAAAATCAAATTCTTAGGCCCTGTCTTAGGTTTACAGAATCTGAATGTTGGGACCAGTCTTTCATAGTTTAACTAAAATTTCAGAAGACTTTCAACAAATACTTCGGAAGAACTAATCTGTCACCTATACATTCCTCTAGCTTACACAATACAACATATATGGTTAGGCCTTCCATTTACAAGTCTCTCCCTACAGCCTGTTCAAATAGAAATAATAAATGTCACCTGTCAGAAAGAAACCTAGTCACAGCTAGGATCACTAACTGATAGTGACAACTGCTGGTTTATGTTTGTACTTGTCTTCAAAAGTTCTTAATTATAAAAATGGTTTCAGCAGTGGTGGCACAGGCCCTTAATCACAGAACTTCAGAGGCAGAAGCAGGAGGATCTTGGTTCAAGATCCAGTTCAAGGCCAGCTTGGTATACAACAGGGTGAGTTTCAGAACAGCCAGGGCTACACAGAGAAATCCTGTTTTGAAAAGCCAAAAAAAAAAATTCTATCAGTTTACTAGTTTAAACTTGATTCTTCTTGGCTTTTTGGGCTAAGTTGTAGTGTAGTCTAAACTAGAAAGGATATGAAGTATTCAGCATGCCTGTGGACCTCTTGGTAACTAACTCCTTACATTCAGAAGAATGCTTTTTCCTAACAAGGAATGTCTACCAGGATCCTAATGTCTGTTTGATAACTTCAGGTTTACCCCACTTTGATTTAGCTGTGTGGATGTCAAAGTATGTATGTGGCCATTTTCACTTTTTCCCAAAAGCTGCATTTAGATAGCAGAACAAAATGCTTCAAAGAGGACCCCAGGAACAAAGCAGTAACTCATAGCTCTGGCTTGTAGAGTTAGCAGTTTGCACTTCATTACCAGAGAACTGGATAACATGCTTCAAAAACAATAAACTCAGTTTGTTGCTGGGATTTCAAACCCAATGAGCCCATATAAAACCACACAATCTAATTATTATAAGTTATAAGCCTAGATTGGGCAGATTTAACACTCTCCTAACTTATTCCCCAGCTATAAGACACCTTGCTACTTGCAGATCCTCCTGGCCAAGTGGCTCCGGTCCATCATGGCTTCTGCCTCAGTCCTTCTTCTTTAGTCCGCTCTCCTTTCCCTCTCATCCTCTTCTGACTGCCCAATCATAGGCCTTATTGACCAGTTCAAATGGAGGGAAGGGTCTCAGAAGATCACCTGAGAACCTGATGGGCTGCTCTCTGGGGCAACCCCTCTCAGAACCAGGGTCAACAGCACAATACAAACAGCACCTGACAACCCACAACAGCATACCAAAGGAAAGCCATCAGATCTCTATTTCTCTCTAGGATGGGGCCCAGAGAACCCATCACTGAGTAGTTACTAACTTAGGCCTCTGGAAACCTGTGCTGATCGTCCTATTTTTTCTGGAAGTCAGTGTGATTATACTTTTTATAGTTTTCAAGGATTGTGTGTTTCCATGTTTTAGCTGTTGTCACAGCATTTTCTTTCTGACAGTTGATGTTTGTGGGTTATTTCTATTTGAACAGGATTTAGGGAGACTTCTAAATAAAGGGCCTAACTGTATGTTATATTGTGTAAGCTGAAGGAATAAACAGGATATTGGAACCCTGGTACTGCTTTAGACAGTAGCCTTACCCTTACCTTTCATTAAACGTCTATCAATGAGTGTAACAGAGAATCATCTCCCATCGGGCACTCCTCTTTTAGCTATCTTGACAGTTTAACTCTATTTAAGCAGAATAGTCTACCCAACAGTATATGGTGTTCATAGAACCTTTTAGCACATACAAAAAACTTTTGTTAAAAATACTTTTAAAGTGAGCTTTAAAAGTATTATCCTCAAAAACACACAGTAAACATTCATAAAACACAGGAAGCAATGCAGTAGAGAGACTTCTTCTTTGGTGGAACACTGAACAGGAAGAGTTCACGGGAGAGCCATAATGAGATTGCTGTGGTCTCCGGGACATACCTGCATGAGGTTAGCACACAGAGAAACCTCAGCACTCCTGGACCATGGATACTACACAACTCATCAACACTTCCTTTTGAAATCTTTTATCTCCAGCAACTGTGTCTTGAACATGTTCTCAAGCAAGAAATTTAAGTTTACTGAACTCTCATTTCTGTATATGCACAAAGCTTTGTAACACATACAGTAACACCAATGTACCCATCTTACAGACCAACCTGCAGGAACAAAAGAGTGGTATTTGCCATGTGCACTGCTAGCTGTGGATTCCCTCTGCAACTAAGCACCAACGAAGAGTTTAGAAACAAAGACAACATTTCTGAAGAAAACTGAAGGGAACATTCCAAAGGTTTCCTTTTTGTAAAAGGTTTTCCATTCTTAAAGGCACAGGTAAATTCAGTTCTCACAGTGCAGCAAGTTTATAAAGGCACTGCCATCTGCAGGCCACAGGCATGGAATGCCTGTTAATAGTTATTTACAGTAAAGTTTCAGAGCAAAGCATTGTTTATTTAGCTTGGAGCATTGGTAGATGAGGCTCTACTTGCTGACGTTCTGAAATGGGACTCCCGAGTAAAGTCAAACTCCCCTTGCTTCTTTGTACAGGACCACTGCTAGGAAGTTGGGACATTGGACAATCTTATGTTTAGTTCGACTCTGTGCTCAGTCTGAGGTCAGCCCCCCAAAATACAGACTTCTTATCATATAGCTCTTGGTGCTCGGGTATCTGGAATGGCCCAAGATGGCTTTTCTGAGTTTCCTTTCAGAAAATAAAGTAAATCTGCTCTCACATTTTATAAAAAATGAATTTATGATTAGATAGCTAATGGGACATGGATCAGCTATTATCTAGAAAAATACCTTCCATTTAGTCTTGCAATGTGGTTGTTTTGCTAGCACATTATACAAGGAAAAGCAGTCTCCTACGTTTAGGTAGAGACTAATGCATGTCTTGGGGGTGGGGGCGCTCAAAAATATATGAAAGATGAAAGACAAGCTAAATGGAAAAGACAAACCAAAAGGAAGGCAGACTTGACTTGCACGCTAACCATTAGTCCAGTGGTCTCCTATCCCCACAAAGCAAAACTAGAGCCTTGTTTCAAAATGTTGATACAAAGTTGCTTTTCACACTCCGACAGATACAGACAAGAGTAAGTGTACAGTTGTCAAAAGCCCCGTCAGGGTTTGCAGAAACATCCTTTTATGAACTTTCAAGGTGGCTACCACACCTTGAGAAAGCGAGGAGACACACCCAATGCATCTGAGGGATGGTTTTTGCAGCTCCTGGGACTAGCACTTCGAAAGGGCAACCTTTTACAATGAGAAAGCTCAGAATGTTAATCATCACCCGGAAGATCCCAGGACGTTGCAATCAGATCGGGAATGCCGCAGGGGGGAAAAATTCCATATACAGTGAAAGACATGACATGACAATTAACCCCGTACTCCAAGGGCAGCGGTTCCCAAAGCCTGGAGCGCACAACTTCAGGAGGAACAAGGACACAGTGTTTATTTTAATAGACAGGTATTTATTTTTCTTTTTATGAGCGTTAGAGAAATAACTGGCTTTCCATTATACCGTTTGGGGGTTCAAATTTCCGCCTTAAACAAATGCATTTAAGGGGGAGAAGGGGTCAGAGTCGGTTTAAAGAAAGACATTTAACATGTGGTATCTAGTACAGATGTGGGCAGCGCGTAAAGGTGCAGCGCGAGGGACGGAAGCTGGGGAGACGGGGTCCTAAGCAAAGCCCCTGACCCGCTACCAGGGAGCGGGAAGGGCCCAGGCGAGGACCCTGGGAAGCCGGCAGGTTCCGGCGCCGTGTCCGTGCGAACCTCCGGCATAATTTCTCTCGCCGGGTTCTCCGGGCCCAGGGTCCGCGTCCATATAATGGGCGAGATGTCACACAAGTTGACATCTCGAGAATACGCCCAGGGCGACAGCGCTCCCTAGGTTGCCGGGCGTCAGGATACCGCCGCCGAGACCGGTATCCGGGACCCCGGTTCGAATCCCTCCCGTGCCAATGACTCACAGAGCTGCCCCCCTACCCTTGCCCCTGCCCCTGCCCACCAAGCCCCCGGGCGAGCGACTTCACAGACTCGAGTGCAGGGCGTGCTCGATCCCACAAAGGAGCCTCGGCAGCTGCGACCACGCCGGGCCGCGGTGCCCACCTCGGCGCACCGTCGCTCGGGTCTGGGCCGGACCGGAGCCGGAGCCGGAGGCAGCCGCGCCCCGCTCCCGGGCATGCGCAGCCTCGCGCGTGCCCGCAGAGCAGGCCGCGGCCGCGCGTCGAACGGGCCCTCCCGCCTCAGCGTCCCCGCCACCCCCCCAACCGCCGGCCCATCGGTACTACGCCTCGGCGGACGGCCACCGCTTCCCGGCACTCACCCCTACCAGCGCGGCCGCCTCCCCGCCGCTCCTCCGCCTCAGGCCCGCCGCTGCCGCCTCGGCCTCGGCCCACCTGCCCGCCGTAGGACAAAGGCGCCACCAACCGACTAGCGCGGGCACGAGGCAATGGCGGCCGGGGCGGAGTGTGGAGGTGGGGGCAGAGGGCGCGCACGCAGCGGCGGCCGCGGCAGTGTCGTAAAAGAGCGTGCGGGTTTACGGCAGGGCTGAGCTGAGGCGTCCCGTCTCCTTGGCGACGGAGGCGCGGCGGTTGAGAACGCCAGCGGTTGCCTAGCAACGGGGTCGCTTTTTGAGGACCCGCTCCACGCCTGCGCGGGCGAAGGACTTCAGTCTGGCCTTTCCCATTTTCCAGAGCCTTTTTCCTCGCCCATAACCGTGCAGCTAGAACGTTCAAGTCCCCCACTATTTTCAGCCCTGTAAAACGTAAAGCCCCGAACGGTCAAGCAGCTGTAGATGGAAAATGGGCAATACCTGAACCTGACCACAAGGAACAAAGAGAACAGAGAGGTGAAGAAAAAGCTGTATTTAAATTTGCATTTAAATAGGTTGTGCCTCCTATTGGTTGCCTCTAGGAGCCAAAAGGCTACTAGGGTTAGAGTTGCAAGTTTTTCTTGAGATATTTCTTTGAGGAATATTCAAGGTCAAAATTGCCTACAACGTTACCCCGACCATGAAGCATGTAAAAATGTTGTGGGTCCCTCGCTCCTATTTAATCTAGAGTTTGTCCCAGGGACTGGAATTAGCTCACACAGTTGTATATGCTCTCCATGAATCAAAGCTATAGCTACATGAATCTCCTCACGCCTCCGGGAACTCCTCAAATGCCGTTGGTCTTCCTCGTGAATAGAGCAGGCCAACTAAGTTAACTGGTGCCTGCGGAACTTGAACCTTGTGCGAGGCCAGTTTCTTTGAACATCGGATCCTACATTCACTCTGCTCATTGACTCACTGTTTCTTGTATATTTGCTACAAAGACCTCAAAACTTGGCTGGTGAAGTCATTCTGGAGGGAAAGGTGTGTGCTGTCTAGTCTGATGACCTGAGTTCAACTCCACACACACACACACACACACACACACACACACACACACACACGTTAAAAAAACGAAAGCCATCTTGTTGTCACTGTACATCTTTAATAACAACACCACTCAGGAGACAGAAGCAGAAAGACAGACCACTGTGCATTGAAGGCCAGCCTATACATAAGGAGTTGCAGGCCAGAAAGGGAGACCCTGCTTCAAAACTTTTCTTTTTAATTACAAAATAATTCCTTAGAAGACACTGTGACTTGATACATGGAGTGTGGGGCAGTGGGCAGAATGCTTGCTTACCATGCAGGAAGTGTGGCAATACATCCCCAGCACTGCATAAACTGTGTGCTCTTGCAAGCCTACAATCCTAGCTCTTAGGAGGTGAAGGGAGATCAGAAGCTCATGGTCATCCTCCACTACATAGAGTTGGAGGCCCACCTGGGCAACATAAGCTAAAGGCAAAACATTGTTGATTTTAGAGATGGTGTCTGGTCACACCCCTACATCAGTGTGGCTTTGTACCACTGTGGTAGTTAGAATAATGACTGCCAAGGATGCCTGTGCCCTCATTTCTGGAACCTGTGAATGTGTCTCCATGGTAATAAGGTTTTGATGTAGGAGCTATCCTTGGGTTGCATGAGTAGGCCCATATAATTGCACGGGTTTTTATAAAGGGAAGTGAGAATCTCAGAGCCACAGAAGGAGACAAGCTACAGAAGTGGAGGAGAGACTGAGAGGGCAGAAGAGAGAGATGGAAGGAGATAGGGAGGGGATAAAGGGAAGTGTGACTGATGGTTTAGATATGAAATGTCCCTCATGAGCCATGCATATGGATGCTTGGTCACCAGATGGAGGTGCTGAATGGGGAAGTTGTGGAGACTCTTGGGAGTTAGGGGCTAGCTGGAGGTGAGGAATTATCCCTGGAAACTTCACGCTCCCACTGCCATGCACTCTCTGCTGTGATGGGCTGGGAAGCCCTGTGACCGTGAGCGTAATAAATCCTTTCTCCTTGTGCTCACCTTGGCAGCACATACACTGAGATAAATCCTTCCTCAGGCATTTGCTGGGGATAGAAGGAGAAGAAGAGGGACTGGCTGATCCTGGAAAGCATGTAGCCTTTAGAGGGTACAAGAGATGGGAGAGAACTGTCTCCATAAACCCTCCTGGGAAGAAACACAGCCCTTCTAATGTTTTTTTAACTTTAGACTTTATTGTCTGTAGAAAACATGGTTTTTCTATAAGTCTTAATGTTAGTACCAGGACCTCCAAAACCTGTGACATCACACAGACGACAGCAGGACCTAAGATGACACCTGTTGCTAAGACAACGACCACCATATTCCCATAATCCATTGGGCTCACCTCCCACCTTTACCTGTGACCACATGAGCCTCCATTACATATATATATATATATATATATATATATATATATATATATATATATGAGGAACGCGCCTCCCTCTCCCTCTCTCTTCCTCCTCTTCTCTTTCCTCTGTCACCTTGCCCTTTCCCCTCTCAATAAACCTCATGTAGAACTGTTTGGCCTGGTGTGGTCTTTCTGGAGCCGCCACCGACAATCCCAACACTTAACATGACTTATGTCTTGCCCTTTAATAATTAAACTTTTAATTAAAATTGATTTCGACAAGCCACAGGTCAGTCTAATTAGATTCCCTCTTTCCTTAAGCTATTTAACACTAAATAACACTTTAAATAATTTTAAAGTGTGTGTTAATTTTTTTATGGGGGAGTTCAAGACAAGGTTTCTTTGTGCAGCCCTGGCTGTCCTGGAACTAGCTCCGTAGACCAGGTTGACCTTGAACTCACAGAGATCTGCCTGCTTCCGGGTCCTGAGCGCTGAGATTAAAGATGTGTACCACGACTGCCCAGTTTCGGTACGATTAGTTGGCCTTGAAGTCATCCTGGAGCCAAAGATGGTTTTGAATTCCTGACCCTTCTACCTCCTAGGTGCTAGGACTATATAGATGCATACCACCACACCGTGCTCACTCTGAACCATTTTTTGCTTATCTTCTTCACCATATAATATTCTATTCTATAAAGAGGATTAAGTTCAGGGCTATTTGCTGTTTAGTAATATCTCTTCTTTGATTGCTGTTACACCTGATGGAATGTGTTTAGTTTGTATGCAGAACCATAGGAAATGTGCTTTTGAAACACTTAAAAAGAATTACCTTTAAGAAGAATATATGCTACTGAGATGACCAAATTAATCCTTTCAGTGCCCTGTATGGAGAGCCTTTTGGGGTGCCGCTTTGGCAGGAATCTGACATTGGCCAAGGACAAGGAAATGAGCTTCAGGCAGGAATCTAACACTGGCCATGACAAAGAAGTAAGTCCAGGCAGGAATCTGACATTGGCCAGGCACAAGGAAGAAAGAATCTGATTTTAGGGTAGAACAAAAGAAATAGGCTTCAGGCAAGATTTGGGGCTTGGGCAAGGAAGTGGGCTCAAGTATTTTGGTCATCCTGATAAGCCTTTAGAAATATTGATCACAGGACTTTGCTTATTGTCTTGGTTGCTCCTTATCATACTGCTTGCCCCTATAACTTGCATGTAATTAAAATGGTATAAAAGCAAACTTGGAAAAATTAAACCTGCCTTGAGTCTCAGAATTGACTGGGGTCATGCTACAATATTGTCTAACTGTCTTTTTCCTTTATAATCCTCACTCCTGCCCTGGAAAACCTGTTGACTGACTGAGCGGACTTGGTCAGATGGTGCCCCAACGTCAGAGCGCCAGTAAGCGGGGTACAGTGATGGACACCTCTGGAATTGGAAGCACGTGCAGAGGAAAGTAAAGATTTGGGCCAGCGGTGAGAAAACCTCGTAGAAGGACAAGGTGATGGTGAAATGTGTTTTGTGTATGTGTTCAGAGCTATGCTAAAATCTAGAGAAGCGAAGGTAAGTCTCATAGGTGCTAGTTTACACCCGAGACATGAGAGAACAGGTTTGATAAAAGCAGTCTTCTCTTATTATCTGAGGATGCTTTGTCGAAAGAGAAGGAAAATGAATGTAAGCAGTTTTGGAGCTCTCCTAGGGACAGGAGGAGGTCAGGAGATGTCCTGCCCTCTCTCTGGTTCCTACTGGAGGAATGCTTGGTTCTGGGCCCCTGAGGTAGGATATCTGGGTCCCTTCCAAATGTTTAATTCTCTTGTCTGTTGTCTGTCCTTGGCCCCCCAATTCACCCATGTCCATTAAAACTGACTGTTTTATGGTAAGTGTATGTTTTCATTTTGTAGTTTGATTGATTGTTTGTTGTTTCATGTTCATGAATGTGTTTCATGTTCAAAAGAAAAAACAGTTAAAACTTTATCTGCTGATTGTTCAGCCCTTTCTTTAGTTTTAAGACATTTCAAAAAAAAGAGAAAAAGAAAAAACAAAATATTATGGGTTTGGAGGGTTGTTTTTTCCTTTGCATCCTGATAATTATAAAGGGTTTGCTTCTAGTGAGCTTGTAATCATTGGAAAGTTTTGCCTCTAGGAATGGCATTTTTTTCACATTATGTGAAAAAAAATTTTTTTTGTCTCTGTTTCAACACAAGAAGTAATGGAGCACGCCTTTAATCCCAGCACTTGGGAGGCAGAGGCAAGTAGATTTCTTTCTTTCTTTTTTTTTGGGGGGTGGGGGTGGGGGTTGAGACAGGGTTTCTTTGTGTAGCCCTGGCTGTCCTGGAACTCACTCTGTAGACCAGGCTGGCCTCGAACTCAGAAATCTGCCTGCCTCTGCCTCCCAAGTGCTGAGATTAAAGGTGTAAGCCACCACTGCCCGGCCCAGGTAGGCAGATTTCTGAGTTCAAGGCCAGCCTGATCCACAGAGTGAATTCCAGGACAGCCAGGGCTACACAGAGAAACCTTGTCTCGAGAAAACAAAAACAAAAACAAAAAAGAAAGAAAGAAAAAAGAAACAAAACAACAACAACAACAAAAAAAAAAGAAACAAACAAGAAGTTAGGACTTTGAATCTTTCAGGGTATATTGTTTATTATATGGAGAATGTTTTATTAGCTAATCACTATGAAGGGAAATTTTACTACAAACTTTTGCTCTTATACAAGAGCTTTAAAGTTTTGGGGAGTAGTTGTTGCTCCAGAAAAGATTTAGAGGCAATAGATTTTTCAATATTTGGAGCCTTAGTTATATCCCAGACAAATTATGTCACAGAAAATTCAAGAAAGAAAAGATGATTTGCTTACTTCAAAATTATTTTTAAAAGCTCCTAAGAGATGTTAATTGGCTAAGACCTCATCTTAAGTTTACTATGGGAGAACTTAAACCTCTGTTTGATATCCTCAAGGGGGATGCAAATCCTAATTCCCCTCGACAATTAACTAATGAACGACGAATAGCTTTGCAGACAGTAGAGGAAGCTCAACAATAGATACATTATATTGTGAGATTCCCGGAGGGACCCCCACACTCAAATCCCGGGAGCGACGACCCCACACACCACCAAGACATGGACTTGATGCAATCTGCAAGAGGCTTTTTATTCTAGCTAGCTGGGGCAAGATTCATATCCCTTGAAGGGGTAGAGGAGTCTGGCCCCGAGCAAGGTCTTAGGCAGCTTTTTATTCCTGTGCAGTTGCTGGGGCAAAAGGGAAGACTGGGGTAAGGGGAAAGTATGGGGTGGTTTCTGATTGGTGCTGGCTTGTGCTAGGATCCAGGGGCAGGCTAGCCACCTGGCAATTGTTTTGGGCCAGGTTGTTTCTGGGTTCTCGGGCCAAGTCATCTTGGTTCCCTTGTTTCTGGGTCCTGGGAACTGCTGGTCTCCCATTGTTTCTAGGTTCTGGAGCTGGTCTCCCACTGAGTTTAACTAATGGCTAAATTCCCACAGGACAGTTTGAAAACTTAATCTTACAATATAGACTGATCAATTGTTGGCTGTTTGTGGGTGTTATTGCTACTCACGCGCCCACAGCAGTCCTTTGGCAAAAGGGACCATTAATTCGGACTCATCTTTCTTCACCTCAAAAGAAAGTTTGAACACCTTATTATGAAGCTGTTGCTGTGTTAATACAGAATTGTAAGATAGAATCACAGAAACATTTTGGGAAAGAACCTGATGAAATATTTATTCCTTATTTTAAACAGCAATTAAATTGGTTATTGCAAAATACTGATATTTGACCTATGGCATGTACAAATTTTTTTTAGGCAAAATTGATAATCACTATCCAAAAGACAAGTTGTTACAATTTGCTTCTATGCATGCTTTTGTATTCCCTGTAAATTTACGCATGCAGCCCATAGAATAGTCACTGACTGTATTTACAGATGGCTCATCTAATGGGAAGGCAGCAAATGTGATTGGATCACATGTTCATTCTCTTGAGTTTCCCCTGCTTCAGCACAAATAATTGAACTATGTGCTGTAGCTGCTATTTTTGAACTGCTGAGAAATCAAGCTTTTAATTTGTATACTGATAGCTGGTATATAGCTCATGGTTTACAATTGCTTGAAACTGTTCCTTTTTTAGATACTGCTAATTCTCAAATTTTGCAATTATTTATGCAAATAAAACTCAGTTTAAGAGAACGTACCGTTCCTTACTTTGTAGGCCATATAAGACCTCATACTGTATTGCCAGAACCCCTTAGTGAGGGTAATACCACAGCAGGTTTGCGTATAGGCAGATTATAGGCTTTATACAAGAACACTTGGTCATACAATCTCATTCTTTACATCATCAAAATAACAATAACTTGAGACAATAATTTAGTATTTCTTTTTTTTTCTTTTTCTTTTCTTTTCTTTTCTTTTTTTTTTGAGACAGGGTTTCTCTGTGTAGCCCCAGCTGTCCTGGAACTCACTCTGTAGACCAGGTTGGCCTCGAACTCAGAAATCCATCTGCCTCTGCCTCCCAAGTGCTGGGATTAAAGGCATGTATCACCACTGCCCGGCTTGGTATTTCTAGAGAATGTGCACGTCAAGTTGTAAAGACTTGTCCTGAATGTCCTCAGTTTCTACCTGTACCACATGATGGTGTTAATCCTCGAGGACTAATACCTGATCAATTATGGCAAATGGACGTTACTCATATTTTTTGATTTTGGAAAATTAAAAAATGTACATGTGACTATTGATACTTTTTCAGGCTTTCTAGTTGCAACTGCCTTAACAGGAGAAGCAACTAAAAATTAGCCATTGCCTATATTGCTTTCCTATGCTGGGTGTTCCAAATCTGATTAAAACAGATAATAGGACTGGCTATTACAGTCAAGCATTTGAGATGTTTTGTTGACAATTTAACATTACCTATATTACTGGGATTCCTTATAAGGACCAGGACATATCCTCAAGGACAAAGTATTGAGAAACAGGTATTGTGAAACTTTAAAACAATATCTTTATAAAATAAAAAAGGGGGGTTGTATCCCTGTACACCACAAATTTATTTAAATCATGTTCTTTTTATTTTAAAAATTTTAAAATTTGGAGGCCAAGGAACTCTCTGAGCGTCTATGGCACCCTTCCATACTTGTGCTTAGGTGAAATGGAAGGATCCACATACTGGCACATGGCATGGCCCTGATTAGGTCTTTAATATGGGGAAGCGGGCATGTTTGTGTTTTTTCCCCAGGATGCTGAAGGAGCATGGTAGCTGCCAGAGTGATTGGTGTGGCATACTGATGCTGGGACAAAGAATGATGCTGACTGTGAGCTTGCTGAGTGTCCTGACAATGGTGACTGGGACCCTCTTTTGGACATCTGTTCCCAACCCACCTTTGCTTGCCTATATCCCAGAGTGGACAAGCTGCCTTACTTCAAACTTTGACCTTGTGGGACAGAGAATATGGAGACTGAAATCTGCCTTCAAAACTTAATCAAAAAGAGAAGTTATGATGGCTCTTCTCTTTCCTTTAATGTGACCAATTATTCTGACTCAATCATGGACTGGTCTAGAAATCAATCCAATGCTGGAAATAACAGTCTGCATTTGGAAGGCTGGCTCTGGACACTTTTAGAGACATTTGAAAGTTAGCTGCAGTTTTCTGTGATGTTATGTTAGCAATAGATAAAACTGGGACAGGATCTGGATTTCAGACAAATGTTAGTGCATGTGTTAAGGCTCTCAATCTTTTATGAATTGTCATGTTGAAATTACTTTGTTTCTTCCACGGTATTTAATGTAAGTTGTATTGATTGTACTCTTTCCAATTGTGTTAGTGTGTTGAAACCTGGCATGTCTGTTATGGTGGTCTATCAACCAGCTTTCGTTTTATTGACTATGAATATTACAGGACCTTGGTATTCTGAAAACAGCTTGCAGGTACTAGAAGAAGTGAGTCAGGCTTTTAGCAGAAGCAAGAGGACAGTGGACTTCATTATTGCTGGTCTGGCAGCTTTAATTAGGTTAACTGCTAGCACCACTGCTTCTGCAATTGCTTTGACACAGAAGTTAAGACAACTACTTTTGTTAATCATTTAGCAAAAAAAAAAAAAAAAAAATGTTACTAATGTTCTGAGTATTCACGAGGGTTTAGATAGGCTCAGACATATCTATCTCACCGAGAGACTAGAGACTGAACCCAGTAGGGCTTTAAACATGCTTGGCAAAGTGCTCTCCAAAGAGCCACATCATTAGCTCTCTTTTGACTTCTGTCTTTGAGACTGGTTCTCACTAAATTGCCCAGGCTGTCTTCGAACTCACTCTGCAGCTCTGACTGACTTTGAACTTTGATTCCCTTGCCCTCAGCCTCAGGAGTGAGTAGCAGGGATAAAGGCCCATGCTGCTAGCCTGCAGACATCTTTCTTACATTATGGTTTACACTTGTGCTTACATTTTGAGGATGGAGGGCTTGCCACTAGATCTGTCATTTAATTAATGAGCAAGCACAGAGCACTAGACCACATGCTTATTGTCATAATTTGATAATTATCTGTCTATATAATTGCTTTTCTTCATGACGCTATCATAGTGTGGTGTTTGAACCCACTTGGAGAAATCAGAGACTCAGACTCAATTCAAACTCAGATGAAATGAATCTATTCTTATGGCTTCCAGAAGGACAGCAGCCTTAGAGCCACAGCTGTGGAAGAGGGTTCGGGTGAGTTTGAGGACAGATGTCAGAAAGGCATGTGTTACAACTACCTGTGGAATCCACAGCATGGCAGGGAAATCCATTTTACTTCCCCCAGTTCTTTCTTTCTCTATATAGTAATAAAAGACTGCTTCATCTCTTCTCCACAGCGATAAGATAAGATAAGCAGGTTTTACAGAAGCAAAGGTAGCTAGCTGTTAACACCTCAGGGCCCACTATCTCGTTCTCATCTCACCTGCAGGCCACTGAGATCTCCTCAGTATTCCAGAGCAAAAGGTCAATGGCCGTAAGGGATGGATTTCTGGTTTCATAGCTGTTAGCATTGTGTATAAACTCCACCCCCACAGATACCTGGCAGCAGCCAGGTATGCTCTGCCCCACAGTTACCTGGCAACGGCCAGGTAGGCCTGGCCCTATAAAAGGGGCTGCTTGCCCCCTCCTCTCTCTCTTACTCCTGCTTCTCCACCTTGCCTCTTGCCCATTTGTTCCCCTCTCTCCCCATTCCCTTCCCCCCTCTCCACGTGATCATGGCCATCCCCTACTTCTCTACTCTCCCCTTCTCTCTGCCTTTCTCTGCCTCTGCTACCCTCTTAACTCCCCTCCCCATGCTCTAAATAAACTCTATTCTATACTATACCGGTGTGTGTCTGGTCCCTCAGGGGGAAGGGATGCCTTGGCACCCCCTTCCCCCACACCCTGCCAGAACATATTCTTATAATCTTTCCCTTTTTATGGTCACAACAGCAGCGAGTCTCTTTAGTCACACAGGGACCTGTGTGACTTATCACTCAGGTCTGAGCTCTAGTGACTGGGATAGGGCAGCTCATTTCTGGGCAGTCAAAAACAGGTTAGGGTTGGCTGTTACATCCCCATAATGCCTTATCCCTTGGAAAGTATTTGACTTCTCCAGACAGCCAGAGAAGGTCACAGCACACTAACACTTAGAAATGAAGCTAGTCATCAATGGTATCCTCTCTTGGGGTGCATGAAAGACTGAGGTTACTCTGTGAGACAGGAACTTTGCTGAGCACTGGATACACACCCTTACTCTTTAACTACCTAAAACACAGATATTGCTATCCCACTTTCTGGATGAGAATATTGAGTCTCAGAGGAGCAGATAATCACCCAAGGGCATAAGACTTGTGGTGGGATCCTTGCTCTTAATATGTCCTGTATAAACAGTGATTCTTCCTTCCATTTTACAGATGGGTAAACTGAGACTCAAAAGATGTGAATTCATTCTGCTCACTCTCACGGTCATCATTAAGTGAGGTCATCACAGTCAGGATTCGAACCCATGTCACTGAGCCTTCAGAACCCTCTTGTGCGACTGTACCTTGTGGTATTTTTAATGAGAGTACCATGGAAATGCAGTCTGGGTGAGCTGATGGTTGGTTGGCCATGTGTATGGCTGCAGCAAGTGCGGCTTGTCATCCCTCAGGATTAGGTGGTTTGGGAAGAAATAACTACTTTTCTCATTCCTGTTGTGGAGTCACATGCTAGCAGATGGGAAATACACACCAGCGTCAGGAGAACTCCATTAACCCCCATTGTTTAGACAGAAGAGTCAAAAGTAGGAAGCAGGAGATAAAAGAGCTCACAAGTAAGGAGTACTCTGTTGGGTTCCCGCTGAAACAGAAAGAAACGGCTCGATTTCGCAACCGTTAGTGATGATCCACACAAGATGAAAGTCGTCTTGTGACCCGTGAGTGTAATGAGATGAAGATGAGGTAATGTGATGTTTTATAAAGATAGAGGATCTGAGGAGCTGGGAATTATCTCAGCGTGAAAGAATACTACGAGGAAGCTGAACAATGGGACCGTCTGGAAGCAATTCTCTATTCAGCTGTATTTATGGTGCCATTCATCTTCTCTTTCAGTTCAGAGGTCACGGGGTGCTTGTCTCACCTTGCCGAGTGTATGAAAATACAGCGCTTGTCACAGTCCCGACTGCTTCCTTCCACAGAACCTGTCACGTACAAAGGAAAGAGAGAGAGAGAGAGAGAGAGAGAGAGAGAGAGAGAGAGAGAGAGAGAGAGAGAGGCAGAGCCCTCCAGAGCAGGGAATAAATAGCTCTGGCTGAAAGGGAAGAGAGGGAGCAGGGGAAGAAAGGAGCTAAGGGATTGTCTACCACTGCCCCCCAAGTAGCCTGGAGCCGTCGCATAGGGTGGTACCTGCTGGCTATCTGTGGGTGCTTACCCTTGTTAAAAGCAAGTACTGGGCTGGCTGGGCTGCCCCCATTGGAAAAGCACCTGCCTTAAAGGTTCAAAACCTTATTAGTTCAGTCCCCAAAACACACGTGAAGAAGCCGGTTGTGGTGGCACATACTTGGAATCCCATGCTGGGGAGGCAGAGACAGGCCAGGTTCTGGGGCTTGCTGGCTATTTGGTGAGTTTCAGGCCAGGGGAGACCCTATCCCAAGGGAGGTAGATTGGTTTCCTGAGGGTGACATTAAAAGCTGTCCTCTGTCCTCTATATATGGGGAAATGCACACACACACACACACACACACACACACACACACACACAAAGTAAGCACAAAGACATCCATTTGCTTGATTGTAATGTCCACATTCATGTATCCATATTGGAAGGCACAGATATGGAATGTGTCTGCCATCACAGCTGGGCCAAAGCACTAATATACCTAGGAATATTCAAATCCTAAGACTATAGAAACCCTAAGGCTTCAATATCCCTGCACCCTAGAGAGCTCGATAGTCCTCTGACATGGGTATAAGAATACTACGTGCCCAGGGACCGTGGGGGAACTACCTGAGTCCCCTGAAATGGACGTTTATTATCAATGGCTTATACCACTTTTGCTAGATAGCACGATAAAAGTACGAAATCCAGTCTGTCCAACAACCGTGCAGGCTCGAGAAGCAGAGGTTAGGGTGAGGCCACACGGTAGCACTGTGGTTCTGGACTCACTCGAAGGTCAGAGGTCACAGTGATGACTATCAGCTCCACTGTCACTTGCCGCATGTTTCTTAACAGATCACCGAAGGATCTTAGCAGCTTCCTCTCCAAATGGAAAGTGAGACAAAGCTCTGAGTTCTCCCAGAGGTGAATAATTACCATTATTGTGTAATGGTTTCTGCTAAGACTGAATCCCGTAGAAAAGCTCCTTAAGAACTCAGGACAGCTGTGTGTGGTGCTGCATGCTTTTAATCCCAGCACTCTGGAGGCAGGGACAGGCAGATCTCTGTGAGTTTGAGGCCAGCCTTGTCTTCAGAGGGAGTCCAGGACAGCCAAGGCTTGTTACAAAGAGAAACCCTGCCTCAAAAAAAAAGAAAAGGCCAAGCCGTCGTGGCACACGCCTTTAATCCCAGCCACTTGGTTGGGAGGCAGAGACAGGCGGATTTCTGAGTTTGAGGCCAGCCTGGTCTACAGAGTAAGTTCCAGGACAGCCAGGGCTATTACAGAGAAACCCTGTCTCAAAAAAAAACAAAAACAAACAAACAAACAAACAAACCAAACAGAAAGAAAGAAAGAAAGGAAGGAAGGAAGGAAGGAAGGAAGGAAGAAAGAAAGAAAGAAAGAAAGAAAGAAAGAAAGAAGAAAAAAAGGAAAACAAACAAAAATAGCATAGGGAAGTCCCTGAAACTGACCAGATTTGTTAGGCTCTTCTCTGCCAAAGTAAAAAAATAAAAGCTGAGTCCTGAGATTCTCAAAGTGAAGCTGAACTGCCAAGAAGATTCTCCAGAGGGGAAAAGCTTTCAAGAGGACCTAGACCAAAACAGCTGCCTGGAAGAAGCAGAAAGCAGCTGAGCTTCCTGGACGAGGTTCAGACCGACTGAGACTTCCGCAAAGGACATCCTCCGACCTGTTGAGCTGACCAAAGGCTGTGCAGTGAGCTCCAGGTTCCCAGGTCTGTGAGCTGTCACTGGTGCTGGCATGGGCTTTGGTGACACTGCTGCCTTTGAGTCACCCCTCCCCCATATTCCTGTCAATAACCCCGATAAAACTCATGGTTCTCCACATTGGACTTTGCTGGTGTCTATACTTTGGTCCTTTGTTGGGCGAGTAGATGTGTGTTGTGTCTTCCTGGGATAAGTTTTGTCACACAATAGAGAGGACAGCCAGAAAGCCTTGCTGGAGACCTGGGCAAGCAGAAGGAGGTACTTCCAGGTTGTAGGGCCGAAGAGGAGATCACACTGTGGGGTCCTGGAGTTTCACCCTGCCTGAGAGGTTGCCGCAGAACCTACATCTTAGCGTTCCTCAGGGGGTGAGGAGTGAAGGCACCGGCCTAGAACTCCTCCTCAGCCAGTGGTCTAAGGCTGTTCTCATGAACATTTAACTCTGACAGTTCTACCCTGTGCAGAGTTAGTTAAAGATGGCCTTGAAGCCCTTAATGGCCCCAGAAGAGATTGTGACAGGTGCTCAAGGTATGTCCAAGGATGCTGACTGTGGATGGGGGGGGGGCCTGCAAGGTGCCACATGCTGGGGTGTTGGACTAAACACACTCACAGCTTTCACAAAGCAACGGCTGAGTGCTCGATACTGTTTTATATCCTCTAACCAAGCCAAGATGGTTACTGTCTGCCAGGGGCCACAGTCAGACCTCTGGGCTGATGTTGACACAGTGCCCGAGGACGAGGTTAACGTGCGTCGTATCCAAGGACCTTGTCAGTGCTGGCTCGGGACTACAGTGCCAACATGTGACTCACACCAACCGCTCTGTGAAGCAGGTGAACGAGCACACGACTGAGGTCAAATGACAACCATCTCAAAAAGGATAATTAGCTCATAGAAAAGGACGTGGTGAAACATAAGCCACTCTGCAACACTGGGTCTGGTAGGGCGAGCCTATGAGCCCAGCTCCTTGGGATCATGAAGTCAAGACTTTCCTGGGCTCCAGAATGAGTTGCAGGCCAGCTTGAGTAACTGCTTCACTCTAGAAAGGAGACCGAGGATATGGGACGAGGCCCTAGGCTCAAGCCCTAGACCCACAAGAAGAAAAACATTCATTTCACTGATAAAGCAGTATAATTTTTTGAGAAATGTGAATCGGGCTAGAGAGATGGCTCAGTGGTTAAGAGCACTGACTGCTCTTCCAGGTTCAAATCCCAGCAACCACATGGTGCCTCACAAGCATCTGTAATGACATCTGACGTCCTCTTCTGGTGTATCTGAAGACAGTGACATTGTATACTCTTTTTTGTTTTTGTTGTTTTTTTAATTTTTTTTTTCCGAGACAGAGTTTCTCTGTGTATCCCTGGCTGTTCTGGAACTCACTCTGAAGACCAGGCTGGCCTCAAACTCAGAAATCCACCTGCCTCTGCCTCCCAAGTGCTGGGATTAAAGGCGTGCGACACCACTGCCTGGCTACATTATATACTCTTATACATTAAATAAATAATATCTGTTACCCACTGAGCTGTCAATACTAGATGGACAATAACATTTAGTGATGGAGATAGTCCAAGATTCTTTATTTAAGAAGTGTTTTCTTTTGTTTGAGACAGAGGATCCTATGTAACCCTTGCTATCCTGGAACTGCTTATGTATACCAGGCTGGCCTTGAACTCACAGATATCTAGCTGCCTCTGCTGCTGGAACACTGGGACTAAAGATGTGTACAGCCACACCTGGCAGCCCGAAACTTTTTAAATGTAAATTTTCCAATTCTTTCTTTCTCTGCAAAGCATTTTGGAAATACTTGTTTGCACTTTGTACACACAGTAGGTTCTTTCTAGAAATCTGTTCCGCAGATAACAGAATACAGGTGCCCAAGCATGCATGACCAAGGGTCCTGTGTCATGCAGTATCCACTTGCAGGAGTGGTAACCTGGGTTTCAGTCCACAGCGGAGCAGCTGCACCGGCTGTGACAAGTTCACGGCACAGAGCATTACATAACTATTTCAAACAGGAGCTGCAGATCTGTGTCTCCTGACTTGAACAGTTTCTGTGGTGTGTCATTTAGTGGGAAATGGTTTCAGAAATGATAGACTCATTTTCTTAGGAAACGAACGAGTACATTCTTTAACATGTAGAATGGTACCTCACGGGATGTCACGAAGAGAGGAGAGTACCGATAGATAAAGGGAGAAAGATGTGGGGCTGGAGACAGCTCCCTGAGCACAGACCACTGGCTCTTGTGGAAGACCCAAGTTTGGTTCCCAGCAGGTCTCTGTGCTCCTAGCCACCTGTAACCCCAGTGACAGGGGATGCAGTGCCCTCTTCTGGTCTACCCCTATGAGCACTACACTCATAACCAATAGGTAGTAGCACACAGCACACCTTTAATCCCAGCGCTCTGGAGGCAGAGGCAAGTGGGTCTCTGAGTTCAGGGCCAACCTGGTTTACAGAGCAAGCTCGAGGATAGCCAGGGCTACACAGAGAAAAGCATGATGATGATGATGATGATGATGATGAAGTACATTAATGATAACAACAACAACAACAACAACAACAACAACAACAATAATAAATAAGTTGTAGAGATGGCTCAAAGGTTGAGGGCACTGGCTGTTTTTACAGAGGACCGGGGTTCAGTTCTCAGCACCCACATGGCGTTCATAACTGTCTGTAACATTGGTTCCAGAAGATCTGACACCTTCACACAGACATACATGCAGGCAAAACACTAATGCCCATAAAATAAACATAAATAAATTATATAATAATAATAATAATAATAATATAAAATCTTATAAAAGAAAAATTATCACGGAATAATTTTCACAGTATACTATTATAGGAAAGTATAAAGCTGCAAGCTTTCCCTGGGAGAGAGAACTGTAAAGATACCAATAGGCTAGGACTAAAATGTGAATATAAATGTACAAATGAAAATATTGATTTAATTTTGGGCTAGGACAATGGATTATTTTTGGCATGCAATATTTCATATCCATATAAAGTGTCTGTTTAATATAATATCTTTAGTGAACTAACATGTTCTGCAGGGACACCAGAGAATCAAGATATATGATTCTGAGCCAGGGGAGATGGCTCAGTGGGTAAAGTGTTTGGCGTACAACTCTGGACACTCCACAGCCACATAAAAACCTGGATTTGGCAGTGTGTGTCTATAACCACAGAACTGAGTGTTCTTCAGTATAAATACTGCTGTATAAGAAGACTAGAATCATGTATCTTGGGTGTCTTCCTCGATCACTCTGCACCTTATGTTTTTGTTATTATATTTATGTATTTATCTGTATATGTATTTATTGTATATGTTCAAGCAAGAGTAACACTACATGGATGTGGAGTTTAGAGGACAACTTTCAGGAGTTGGCTCTCTTTTTTCCACTATGTGAGTCCTGGGAATCGAACTCATGTTGTCAGGCTTGGCAGCAAGCACCGCTACTCATTAAACCATCTTGCCGGCCCTGTACCTTATTTTCTTCCTGAGACGGGTTTCTCCCGGAACTTAGATAGAGCTTGCCCATTTGACTAGACTAGCCAGCAAGTCCGGGGGAGTCTCCTGTTTCTGGCTTCCAGCATTGGAATTACAGACACACACACAACCTCATTTTTGTTGTGGTTTGTTTTGTTTCTTTGATTGTTTTGACACAAGGTCTAGCTATGTATCCCTGGCTGGCCTAGAACTCACAGAGATCCTTTTGTTCTGCTTCCCCAGTCATAGGGTTAGTTGGAGATCTGAACTCATGTCCTCCTGCCTTGGGAGCACGGATGTCACTGATTGACCTGTTTTTCCAGCCAAATGTTGGATGGAGGGGGAGTTATACTCCTTGTGACCTCCAATGACTCATTAGTTCCTATTGGTTCCCTGAGGGAAGGGACCAAACCTGGGTGTGAAGAGCAGGAGGCAGGAACATAAGATTGTCTTGGGGACTGGCCAGTGCAGGAATGGCTGAAAGGATTTCTTTATATTCCGACTCTTGAGTCTGGGAAAACAGCCTCATGCTCAGCTCCAAAAACATTATCTTCTATCTATGTTGATGAGTTCTGTCTTTTACATGAGGACAGTGTGGGGAGCAGGAGGGGCTAGGCAGTAGAAGGAACTCCCTTTTAGATGAGGGTCTCAAAATAGGCCTCCCTGGGAGACACCATCTGTCTTAGACCAGGCTAGGGAAAAGGAGACTGATGGGTAGGGGAGGGACACAGACAAAGCTCTAAGCTCGGACCCAAGGAAGCCTGAGTCCTGCAGGTCCCTAGTGAGCGGGCACC
Organism: Montemys delectorum; assembly: GCA_019843815.1. Taxonomy (NCBI): domain Eukaryota; kingdom Metazoa; phylum Chordata; class Mammalia; order Rodentia; family Muridae; genus Montemys; species Montemys delectorum. The sequence goes on from JADRCD010210651.1 coordinate 40,518, forward strand.
AGAGGGGAAGACCCACCGCTGCCAGGGTGCGGAAGGTCACAGCAGGAAATCTGAGTCATGTCTCCTACCACCAAATCCATCCCTCATAGCAGACCCCACAGTCCGAGAAAGCTGAGGTCCACATTTGGAGCTCAGACCAGCCAGGCCAGCAAGTCATTTTAACCAGAGCCCGATGACATTTGTCAAAGCATCCTTCTGCTTTGTGGACTCTCGGGTTTTCCAGATTCCTCCTTGTGTCCTTTCCTAGGTGCCTCAGTTCCTCTTGACAAATCCCAGCTCAACACTGGTGAATCACAGGGAAATATGTGGGAATCCCAGCCAAGAGCTCAGCCATCTAGTGGGGAGCAGCCCGTGGGGCTCAGGCAGGCAGGTAGGTGCTGATGGAATCCCTTTGTCTCAACAGCCTGGCATTTACTCAAGAACTACGTCATCAGCATGCTTTTGCACCATGGGCCTATAGTCTGGATGTCAACAAAGGATAGTTTCGCTGGCTAGTTTTTGTTGCTGTTTTTAGATTTATATATTTATTTTATGTATGTGAGTACACTGTAGCTGTCTTCAGACACACCAGAAGAGGGCATCAGATCCCATTACAGATGGTTGTGAGGCACCATGTGCTTGCTGGGAATTGAACTCAGGACCTCTGGAAGAGCAGCCGGTGCTCTTAACCACTGAGCCATCTCTCCAGCCACTGTTGTTGTTGTTTTTGTTTTTTAAATGTCAACTTGACACAAGCTAAAGTCAGCAGAAAGGAGGGAACCTTGGTTTAGGAAAATGCTTCCATATGATAGGGCTGTAGGCAAGCCTGTAGGGCATTTTCTTAATTAGTGATTGATGGGGGAGGGCCCAGCCCAGTGATTGATGGGGGAGGGCCCAGCCCAGTGATTGATGG
>JADRCD010210652.1:0-31894 GCA_019843815.1 Montemys delectorum
CCCCCCAAAAAAAAGACAAGCCACACAATGGTGGTGCATACCTTTGATCCCAGCACCCAGGAGGGATGGGCAGGAGGATATTTGTTGGAGGTTCCAGGACAGCCAGGACTACATAATTAAAGAGGGACCAGTAGATATGGAAAAGATAAGTAGTGGGAGCAAGAGGTATGAATATGATCAAAGTATGTTTGTACATACAAAGTTAGAATGTGCCAATGGTAACAATAAGAATGATAAAGAGCAAGTAATAAACATCTCTTGACACTTAACAATGATAGTTATAAACCCTTTTATATAACTTCAAGCACTGTAACTAACCCTGTATTGTCTCCAAAGACAGTGTTTTGTTTTTGTTTTTTTAAAAAAGGAGGTGCCTGGGAAAATCAACATAACTGGATAGCACTTGCTTTCTTTAAGTGACCATGTGTCCAAACTAACTGTGTTAGTTATGAAACAAATCTTTTTTAGATTTATTTATTTAATCTGAGTACACTGTCACTCTCTTCAGACTCACCAGAAGAGAGAGTATTGGCTCCCATTACAGATATTACAGATGGTTATGAGCCATTTGTGGTTGCTGGGAATTGAACTCAAGACCTCTGAAGAGGCCGGGCCATGGTGGCGCATTGCCTTTAATCCTAGCACTTGGGAGGCAGAGGCAGGAGGATTTCTGAGTTCGAGGCCAGTCTGGTCTACAGAGTGATTTCCAGGACAGCCAGGGCTACACAGAGAAACCCTGTCTCAAAAAACAAAACAAACCAGCCAACCAACCAAAAAAAAAAAAAAAACCTCTGAAAGAACAGTCAGTGCTCTTAATTGCTGAGCCATCTCTCTAGCCCCATGAACTAGACTTTTTAAAAAAGATTTATTTATATAATTTGTGTATGTAGGTGTTTTGTCTGTATGTACATTTGCACACCAGAAAGCATTGGTTCCCATGAGACTATGGTTAATGGTTGTGAGCCACCGTGTGGGTGCTGGGAATTAAACTCAGGACCTCTAGAAGAGCAGCTAGTGCTTTTAATTGCCAAGCCGTCCTTATAGTCATGAAATAGAATTTTAAAAAATTGTGGTAGTATGTATATAAATAAAATTTATCATTCATTTATTTTTGTTAACATACATATTCAAATCTTTCCCTCCCCTAACATATCTATTCAAATCTTTTGGCTTTGTGTATGTGTGTGTGGGGGTTCTTCTCTGTGTAGCCCTGGCAGTCCTGCCTGTTATAGGTGATATGCTACCACATCTGGCTAAAGATTGGGAACTTAAAACAGATCTCATTACTGAAAAGTAGATGATTACATGAACTACATATCCCCTAACTAGTAATTAAGTGCTCTTAACTGCTGAGCTGTCTTTCCAGCCCTGACCAGGGAAGTATTTCAGATAGTTGGTATAACAGAATATGGTTTTGATGCATGTGTTGTATAATTTCCTAGGTGTATTTTTGTTAAAATCTATCCTCATAGACTCAAAGTCTTGTTTTCTGTTTGTTTTTGTTGTTTGAGACAGGATCCTATATGTAACTAGACTGGCTTTGAACTGTATATCCAGGATGGCCTTCAATTTCTGATCCTCTTGTCTCCCACGGCTAGAGTGCTAAGATTTTGGTGTGCCACCATGTTCAGTGCTGGGTAGCAAAACCACAGTTTCATTCCTACTGTTTGTACTAATCTGTATCATGATAATTAAAACAAAAATTAGGTAAAATTTTTAAATGAGCTGGGCTAGTGTCATCTTTTTGCCTAGCCTGATGAATTGAGTTCAACTCCCAGAATCCATGTGGTAGAAGAAACCTATTTATGTCCCCTATCTTCTCATGTGTGGGTGGCATTTGGAGGGATGCACACGCTAAAAATAATAAAAATTTAATTTGCCCTGCAATTCAATGCACGTACATGAAAACGTTTTGAGGGGATGGCTGTTGGTAGGATCAGAAATTAGACACTACAGTACTAGTCATTTTAGAAAGCATGCAGATTGATGAACATTTTATAGTGTTCTATTCATCATTCAAGGTTTGAGGATATTTAATAGAGGATCATGCTATCATTTCTATGGGCCTAGCTAATATTTTTAGAATGATAGATTTCTTGACACAAATTACTTTCTGTGGCATCTCAAAAGAAAAACTTCTCTTTTACAGCTTTCTGAAGCAAACACTTGCTTTGAAGATGTTTAACAAATCATTTGGAACCCCCTTTGGGGGTGGTACAGGGGGCTTTGGCACAACGTCAACATTTGGACAAAGTAAGTTATGAAAAAGAATAAAATAGGGGAAAATGTCTTGACTGACTTTTGTTGATTCAGTTGTTTTGTTTTGAGAAGCAGTATCTCTCTGTAGCTGGCTCAACTCTATATAACTCAATCTGGCCTTTGACTTCCAGTCCTCCTGTCTCAGTTTCTCTAGTGCTGGAATTACAGGCATGAGTCACTGCCATGGTTAGTTTTAACTGTTAACTTGACATAATTGAGAATTGAATCTAAGAATATCTGTGAAGGATCATTGTGACCATCCTGATTGATGGGGCAGGATCTACCCACTGTGGATAACACCATTCCCTGGGCTTGGAGGTCCCTCCACTCCACTTTTTCTGGACCTAGAGATCAAACCCTATGCTAAGAGATCAGAACCTATGTTAAGTAGTACTCTACCCCTGGGTTGCACCCTCTGGTAGTGGAAAAGTACACCTTTTGATGTAAAATTTACATTCCTGAGGGTGAGTGAGTAAAATGCCTTGGCTTGATTTCTGTTCTATAAGAATTTAGATAGGCTCCTCCTCTTCTCTCTCTTCCCTCTTTAGCCTCTTCTCTTCTTATCTTTATTTTCTCCTCCTCCCTTCCCCCTCTCTCCACGTGGCCATGGCTGGCCTCTACTTTCCTATCTCTGTAAAACATCTTACAACCATGAAACAAAGAATTTAGATGGAAATTTGAGAAAGGCTTCAAATTGCATTAGTGGTCCTACTTCATGCAGGATGTTAAGAAATGTTAAAAAAAAAAAAAACTTTGCAGTTATTATTGACGCTGATTTTGCTGTTTCAGATACTGGCTTTGGTACTACTAGTGGAGGAGCATTTGGAACGTCTGCATTTGGTTCCAGCAACAATACTGGTGGCTTATTTGGAAATTCACAGACCAAACCAGGTAAGGAATTTTGTTTGGGATATATGTAGCTAGCATAGAACTTCACTTAGTGACTACAGTTTGTCTACATAAATTTGTTTCCTTCCCCCTCATCTCTTCAGGAGGATTATTTGGTACCAGTTCATTTAGCCAGCCAGCAACCTCCACAAGCACTGGTTTTGGGTTTGGCACATCAACAGGAACATCAAATAGCTTGTTTGGAACTGCAAGTACTGGGACCAGTCTTTTCTCATCCCAGAACAATGCATTTGCACAAAATAAACCAACTGGCTTTGGGAGTAAGTAGGATACTATTCTTTGGGCTTGTACTTCTAATAGTTTAATATTTGATTTGTTTGTTGAATGTCTTCTCTCCTCTTTGCTCGATGTTCAGTTATCTCCTTTCCCACCAAGTGGTCAAAACTGGGAAATAGGAGAACTTGAAAGTGTATTGAGTTTAGTAGGCTAGAAAAGAGGGCAGTAAATAGAGGAGTTCCAGAATATCCAGGGCTATACAGAGAAATAGTGACTCAAAAAAAATTACACACACACAAAAAGACAGACAGAGATATGCCTGATCTAGATCGGCCTCCTGGCCTGTGTCTCACATTTACAATAAAGAGATTAGAGCAATAGAATGAGAAATGCTGTTTAATTACTACTCTATTTTTTGCTCATAGCAGATGTCGTTAACTTTGTAGATCTTTATGTGGCCAGTGGCTATTTCTCTATATAGTACTTTAAAGCAGCCATTAACTGCCCTATGAGGTGATCCTGTTTATGTGACAAGAGCATACGAATATATGAGTAGCTAGCAAATACACAAATATACAAGTGGCTAGCAACCAACAATTTTTTGAAAGTCAAAACTGTAGGGATTTTGAACAAACAAACAAACGATCCAACCTTTTTTTGGTGTGTTTGAGTGAGGCAAAGTCTCATGTAGACCAGGGTAGCCTCAAACTCCTGTGTCTACTTCCCTAGTGTTGTTATGACAGGCTTATGTCACCGTTTTGAAATATTTAAACATGCCACATAGAATGCAATCTTTTTTTTCCCGATTGGGTTTTTTGTTGTTGTTGTTGTTGTTGTTTTTGTTTGGTTTGGTTTTTGAGACAGAGTTTCTCTGTGTAGCCCTGGCTGTCCTGAAATCCATTCTGTAGACCAGGCTGAAAATGCAGTCTTAAGACTTATTCAAAAGAGATAGATAGTCCTAACAACTTTAAACTATAAAGGATCAGAGTTCTTTAGAAGTGATAATTTGCTAATGAGAAATCCAAATGCTCCTAATGGTTATAACTTAACACTAAGTATTGGCAGGCAAGATTTTTCTTGTTTACTGACATTTCTGATACAATATGTATAACTTTTCATATTTTAAAAACATAGTGTTGGAGTTGGAGAAAGAGCACTGGATACTCTTCCAGAGGACCCAGGTTTAATTCCCAGACGCCACCTGTTTGTAACTCTAGTATGAGGGGATCCAATATCCTCGGACAGATGTACATGTAGACGAATCCCAGTACACATAAATAAAAACAAATCATTTTTAAAAATAAGAATTTCTTTTCTTTCTTTCTGTTTGCTGCCTTGTCTTGCTTGCTTTTTTTTTTCTTTTTCCTTTTCTTTTTTTTCTTTCCAGGCCTCAAACTCAGCATCTGCCTACCACTGCTTCCTGATTGCTGGGAGTCGTGTATGCCACTACATCTGACAGTCATTAGTACTTGCTTTTGTATAGTGTATAATGATATCTCCCCATCTTCCTCCTTTCTTGAGACAGAGTGGTTCTGAATGACCCTGAACTACTTTTTTTTTTTTTTGGTTTTTCGAGACTCTGTATAAATTACCATATCTAGCTATGACTTTGTTGAGATAGAGTCTTATGTAGTGCTGGCTTTTCTGGAACTCATTGCACAGAACAGGTTGGCCTCAAACTCACAAAGATCTGCCTGTTTCTGCCCCTCTTCTGAGATTATAGGTGTGGGCCATCCTGTCTGGCTAGGATCTATTATTTCTTTTTTTTTTTTTTGGTTTTTCAAGACAGGGTTTTTCTGTGTAGCCCTGGCTGTCCTGGAACTCACTCTGTAGACCAGGCTGGCCTCGAACTCAGAAATCCGCCTGCCTTTGCCTCCCAAGTGCTGGGATCAAAGGTGTGCGCCACCACCACCCGGCCAGGTCTGCTACTTCTATATTAATTTCTTCTTGGATTTTTGAGACAGTAGTCTCAGCAAGCCTGGAACTCACTATGTAGTTAGCCCAGGCTAGTATTGAACTGAGTGCAGCCATTCCTACTTAGCCTCCCAAGTATTTGGATTATAATCTTTCTTCTGAGTAAGAAAAGGGGAAATGAGATGAAATATGCAGTGAAATAAAATATTTCTTTTTTAGTCTGTAACGTCTAAAACCTACCTACACATTTAGCTAGCCAATGGCTTTGGATTTGTTATGTTTGAAAGTGGAAGCACAGGCTGGGCGTGGTGGCGCACGCCTTTGATCCCAGCACTTAGGAGGCAGAGGCAGGTGGATTTCTACCAGCCTGATCTACAGAGTTCCAGGACAGCCAGGGCTACACAGAGAAACTCTGTCTCGAAAATCCAAAAAAAAAAAAAAAGAAAGAAAGTGGAAGCACGTGTCATAAAGTATAGCTTAAATTTGTTTACGCGGGAGAAATGAATGTGAAATGTGACAATGTGAAAGTACTGTTGCTTTACTCTATCCTGCCCTGCGTTCAAGGTGGGTTAACATTAAGTTGTTTGCTATTTAATTCTCGTTTTTCTAACTTACAGATTTTGGAACCAGTACTAGCAGTGGAGGACTCTTTGGAACTACAAATACCACCTCTAATCCTTTTGGTAGCACATCTGGCTCCCTCTTTGGGCCAAGTAGTTTTACAGCAGCACCTACAGGAACTACCATCAAATTTAATGTATGTATTTAATTTCAGTATATTCTTCTCCCATTTGTGTATTTCTTTGTAGAATGAATGATCAGATTGCTCCTATTTCCAGTAATAAATCTCACATTTTTGTTTTAAAAAATAAGATTTTTTATTTTTATGTGTATGAATATTTGTTACATGTGTGAATATGTACCATTGTGCATTCCAGTACTCAGAGACCAAAAAAGTCTCATGATCCTTGGAATTGCAGTAACAGATGGCTGTGAACCACCATCTGGTGCTGTTGTAACAGACCTCAGGACCGCAACATAACTGACATAGTAGAGGCACCGTTCTGACCTTAGACCCTACCATGTAGGTGCTAACACTTGCCAAAACAGGAAACTAATCAGTCAAAGACCTCGTCCATAGTTCCAGGATCTAGTATTAACATTGCTTTTTGACTAATTTAGTTTTTATTTCTTGGTAACTCTCCTTACTAACTAAATTGTGTGTCAACCAAGATGCGGTTTTTATGCAAAAAAGACAGACCAATGAAGCTTGGAGCTGTATGATTTGGGCAAGTTCCCCATGTAGTCACTAGTGGACAATACAGCTATTCTGTGTGTATTCTCTGATGAAATTACCTTGTATCACTAGGAACCTGGGTTTTCTGCTCGTGAATTTGAGGCCAGCATGGATAGCAAAAAAGCAAATTCTAGGCCTATCAGGGTTGTTGTAGTAAGACCTTGTCTCAAAAATAAGTTTTTGGTATTGCTTTGTTTTTTTGTTGTTGTTGTTGTTGTTGTTTTTTAAAGATTTATTTATTATTATATATAAGTACAATGTAGGTGACTTCAGACACACCAGAAGAGGGGGTCAGATCTCATTATGGGTGGTTGTGAGCCACCATGTGGTTGCTGGGATTTGAACTCAGGACCTTCGGAAGAGCAGTCAGTGCTCTTACCCGCTGAGCCATCTCACCAGCCCCTGTTTTTTGTTTTTTTAATTTTATGTGTATGGGTGTTTTACCTGCATGTATGTACATGTACCTTGTGTATGGAGTGTCCAGGGAGGCCAGAAGAGGCATCATCCTCTGGAATTGGAGCTACAGAACAATTGTAAAGCATCATATGGGTGCTAGGAATTGAATCTGGGTCCCTTGGAAAAGCAATTAGTATTTATTTATTTATTTATTTATTTATTGTATTTTCAAGACAGAGTTTCTCTGTATAGCCTTGGCTGTCCTGGAACTCACTCTGTAGACCAGGATGGCCTTGAACTCAGAACTCAGAACTCAGAAGTCCGCCTGCCTCTGCCTCCCAAGTGCTGGGATTAAAGGCATGTGCCACTACTGCCTGGCTCAGATTTTTTTCTTTTAAACATTTATTTATTTTATGTATGTAAGTATACTGTATACTGGCTTCAGACCCACCAGAAGAGGGCATCAGATCCCATTACAGATAGTTGTGAGCCACCATGTATTTGCTGGGAATTGAACTCAGAACCTTTGGAAGAGTAGCCAGTGAGTGCTCTTAACCGCTGAGCCATCATTAGTCCCTCTCTCCTATGTCCTGGGGGGGGGGGGAATAATTTTTTAAAATAGTACTAATGACACTGTGCTGACTGTACATGCCTTTAGTCCCAGCACTCAGGAGACAGAAGCAGGCAGATCTGAGTTCAACGCCTGCCTGGTCTACAGAGTGAGTTCCAGGACAGCAAGGGCACCACAGAGAAGTCCTGTCTCTGAAAAACAACAAACAAACAAAAAGTAGTAATGGTCTTATAGTGCTAATGAGATGGCTCAGTGGATAAAGGCACTTGATGTCAAGCCTAAGACTGAGTTTGGTCTTTGGGACCCATATGGTAGAGGAGAGAACTACAAGTTGTCCTTTGATCCCCATGCAGACAAGCAGAATAGCTTTGAAAAAAATTACATATGATTTTATAGTACTCAGGAGATGGGAAACATAAATCTAGTTTTTCTTTTTTTGTTATCATTTTGGGGATTTAGCCAAAGTTTCATGCATGGTAGGTGAGCACTTTACTACTGAGCTGTCTCCAGCATGAAACATCTAGGTTATGATGTATATTAAGATTTTTCTTTTTTTTTAATTGGATATTTTATTTGTTTATATTTCAAATGTTATCCCCTTTCCCTGTTTCCCCTCTGCAAACCCTATTCCCCCCTTACCTTGCTTCTATGAGGGTGCCCCACCCACCCACCCACTCCCACCTCACTGCCCTAGCATTCCTCTACTTGAGGCATCAAGCCTTCACAGGACCAAGGGCCTCCCCTCCCATTGATGCCAGATAAGGCCCCTTCAGCGCCTGCAGCCCTTCCCCAAATTCCTCCATTGGGGACCCTGTGCTCAGTCCGGTGGTAGACTACAAGCATCTCTATTGGTCAGGATCTGGGAGAGCCTCTCAGGAAACAGCTCTATCAGGCTCCTGTCAGCAAGCACTTCTTGGCGTCAGCAATAGAGTCTGGGTTTGGTGTCAGCATGTGGGGTGGATCCCCAAGTAGGACAGTCTCTGGATGGCCTTTCCTTCGATCTCTGTTCTACTCTTTGTCCCTGTATTTCCTTTAGATAGGAGCAATTCTGGGTTAAAATTTGAGATGGGTGGGTGGCCCCATCCCTCAACCGTGGCGGGGGGGGGGGGGGGGGGGGGGGGGGGGGGGGGAGAGAGGGCAGCGGGAAGGGGCATGCCTAACCTGGATATGGTCTCGACAGGTTCTCCCTCCCCTTTGTGGGTATTTCAGCTAATGTTATCCCTGTGGGGTCCTGGGAGACTCTTGCTTTCCTGGCATCTGTGACACTCTGGTTGCTACCCCAGTTTCCCATCCCCCATTGCTACACACCTCTGTTCAGTTTCCTGACCCTCCTCTGTACATCTTCTCCCATACATGATTCTGCCCCTCTTCCCACATTCCTCCTACCCTCTACTTCTCTTGATTATATTCTTCCCCCTTCTAAGTAGGACAAAAGCATCCACTCTTTGGCCTTCCTTCTTTTTGAGCATCATGTGGTCCGTGAGTTGTATAATGGATATTCCACACCCTTTGCCTGAGTACATATCATGTGTGTTCTTTTGTGACTGAGTTACCTCACTCAGGATGATATTCTCCAGATCCATCCATTTGCCTAAGAATTTCATGAATGCATTGTTTTTTATATTTGAGTAGTACTCCATTGTGTAAATATACCACATTTTCTGTATCCATTCCTCTGTTGAGGGACATCTGGGTTGTTTCCAGCTTCTGGCTATTATAAATATGTCTGCTGGGGGCTGGAGAGGTGGCTCGGTGGTTAAGAGCAATGACAGCTCTCCCTGAAGTTGTGAGTTCAATTCCCAGCAACCACATGGTGGCTCACAACCATCTGTAATGGGATCTGATGACCTCATCTGGTGTGTCTGAAGACAGCTATAGTGTACTCCTACACATAAAATAAATAACTAAATCTTTAAAAATAAATAAATAAATATGTCTGCTATGAACATAATGGACCGTGTGTCCTTATTACATGTTGGAGCATCTTCTGGGTGTACGCCCAGGAGTGGTATAGCTGGGTCCTCAGGTAGTACTATGTCCAATTTCCTGAGGAACTGCAGACTGATTTCCAGAGTGGTTGTACCAGCTCGAAATCCCACCAGCAATGAAGGAGTGTTCCTCTTTCTCCATAACCTCACTAGCATATGCTGTCACCTGAGTTTTTGATCTTAGCCATTCTGACATGTGTGGGGTGGAATCTCAGGGTTGTTATGATTTGCATTTCCCTGTTCGGTGTTCCTCAGTTGAAAATTCCCTGTTTAGCTCTGTACCCCATTTTTTGATAGGGTTTTTTGGTTCTCTGGAGTCTAACTTCTTGAGTTCTTTGTATATATTGGATATTAGCCCTCTGTCGGATGTAGAATTGGTAAAGATCTTTTCCCAATTTGTTGGTTGCCATTTTGTTGTATTGACACTGTCTTTACAGAAGCTTTGCAATTCCCCCTCCACCCCTATTCCTTCTCTGTCTTGCTCTGGCCCTTTGAGTTTGTTTGTTTGTTTGTTTGTTTGTTTCTCATTACGGATGGTTGTGAGCTACCATATGGTTGCTGGGATCTGAACTCATGACTCTGGAAGAGTAGTTCAGTGCTCTTAGCTGCTGAGCCATCTCACCAGCCCTAAGCTTTGCAATTTTATGAGGTCCTGTTAGTCTGTTGTTGATCGTAGCGCATAAGCCATTGGTGTTCTGTTCAGGAACTTTCCCCTGTGCCCATGTGCTTGAGACTTTCCCCCACTTTCTCTTCTGTTAGTTTCAGTGTATCTGGTTTTATGTGGAGGTCCTTGATCCACTTGAACTTGAGCTTTGTACAGGGAGATAAAACTTGGATCAATTTGCATTCTTTTACATGCTGACTGCCAGTTGAACCAGCATCATTTGTTGAAAATGCTGTCTTTTTGCCACTGAATGGTTTTTAGCTTCTTTGTCAAAGATCAAGTGACCATAGGTGTGTGGGTTCATTTCTAGGTCTTCAATTCTGTTCGATTGATCTATTTGTCTATCTCTGTACCAATACCATGCAGTTTTTATCACTATTGCTCTATAGTACAGTTCGAAGTCAGGTATGGTGATTCCCCCAGATATTCTTTTATTGTTGAGAAATAGTTTTTGCTATCCTGGGTTGATTATTACTCCAATTAAATTTGTGTTCAACATTGATTATGATGGCCCACATGAAGCAGAATTTCAGAGGTAGGGTCTTGCTGTGTAGTTCAGACTGTCTTTATACTAGCTAACTACATAACTTAAGACTGGCCTTGAACTCAGAGTGATCTTACTTTGGTTTTTAAGTGCGAGGATTACAAGTGTCTGTCACTATTTCTGTTCTAAAGCAGCATTAGAATAGTCATCTGTTTATAGAAATAAATAAAAAGAAAAGACTATAGAAAAATAACTGAAAATAAGGCTTCTTTGTGGGGCTAAATGGGATAATCCATTAATAGTCTATAACTTTCAAGAATAAAATCTTGCCAGCCAGTAGTGGCATATAACTTTATTCCTATCACTTGGGAGGCAAGGTGGGCAGATATCTGTGAATTGAAGGCTAGCCCCGTCTTGAGAGTGACTTCTAGGACAGTCAAGACTGTACAGTAAAACCTAGCCTCCAGAAACAGATTATTCAGATAGTTATGTTATAGGGGAGAGATCAGAAATGTTGCCATATATTTTAATCAAGTATCCTTGATATCAATTTCGTTTTACCACGAGGTTCTTACTGTGTTGCCCAGGCTGCTCTTGAATTCCTGGTATCAAATGACCTTGTTTCAACTTCTAAAATAATTGGGATTATATGTGTGTTTTTCATTGTGCCTAACTCTATTTTTTAGTTTGTTTGTGTAGCCCACCTAGATTGGTCTGGTATTTAGCGCTGCCTCTAGAGTGCTGGGATTGTAGGTATGGGCACTACATGACCTCCTAAATGATGTTTTTTGAGTAGGTGGGAAGCATGGGGATTTAATCCAAGCCTTTGCAAATGTTAGTCAGGCACTAACTACTGAGCTGTATTCTACTCTTTGCCCTATCTTGTTATAAAAAAATGAAATAGGGAATAGTTTTAAAGTTTAGTGTCTACTCTATGACAGTAGACATAAAAATTTGGAATTTGAAATATGCCTTTTTCTTTGCAGCCTCCCACTGGTACAGATACTATGGTGAAAGCTGGAGTTAGCACTAACATCAGTACCAAGCATCAGTGTATTACTGCTATGAAAGAATATGAAAGCAAGTCGTTAGAGGTCAGTAAAATGAAGGGCAAAAAAAAAAATCAGCTTAATACTTTTTTAAGATTAAGTGGTTCACATTGGTTCTGAATAAAAGCCTGACATTAGTAAAGATGTTTTTCAAGATTATGTTTTATTATCTTTATTATGTATTATATATTTTAGGCTGGGATTATATTCTTCATATATTTACAGGAGTACTTTGTACATCTTTTTATCTAGTATCCTATTCTGGTTAGATATTTATATTGTGGTGACATTACATTTGTGTGCATACATGATTTATTAGTAAATTTGTGCCAAATTCTAACTGTTTGGCTGAATAAATTTTTCACTACGTGAAAGGGTACATATCAAGTGACAGCATAGGAAATAAACAAGAAACAAAGCATATCTAACATTCCAAATGCCCTTCTGTTTTCTCCCCTCCTCACAGTCCTTTCCTCCAAATTTAACTGCCATCATGACTGTCCATTTTTTGCCCATCTCTTAATTTTATATAGATGGACACTGACTTTGTACTTCAGTATATCAATTATATTACTGTATTACAGATTCTTGTGTAGGTCTCTTCTAAGTAATTTTTTTTTGCCATATGTTAATTTTGGTAATGTGTTTACTTTTAGGAACTTCGTTTGGAGGATTATCAGGCTAACCGGAAAGGCCCACAGAACCAAGTGGGAGCAGGTACCACGGCTGGCTTATTTGGGTCTTCTCCAGCAACTTCCAGTGCGACAGGACTGTTCAGCTCCTCCACCACTAATTCAGCTTTTTCATATGGTCAGAACAAAACTGCCTTTGGAACTAGTAAGCACTTTATTGTACCATAAAGAATGGTCAAACTGAGCGTTGGTGACTCTTGCCTCCAATCCCAGCACTCAAGAGGCAGAGGAAGGCATATATCTATGAGTTTTAGGCCAGTCTGAACTACAAAGTGAGTTCCAGGGCCATACAGAGAAACAAACGGAAAAAAAAGGTCAAATGGAAGTAAATCATGACTACTACTTTGTTACAAGAGCTGTGGAGAAAAGCAGTTGGGATATTTATGAGTAAGAAGAGACAGTTAAAAGTGTAGATGGCTAAGGAGTCCTTTCATTTCAGAAGGTGATATTTGAGTAATATCAAGGTAAAAGAACTGGTTTATGTATTTTTAAGAAAATTCAGCTAACTTGAAAACCCTAAGGTTTTAGAAACTTTTTTGAAGCAGGGTCTCACTATGTAATTCAAGTCAACTTTAAAATCAAAGCAGTCCTTCAGCCTTTCAGATGCTGGGATTATAGGCATGAGCCAGAAAGCCCAGCAAAACTCAAGTTTTGCAGAAGTTAGAGGTGTTTTTACAGTTCTAGGGGACACAAGGGCATTGTGGATATATTAGAACTTGACTCATGAGATAGTCTTGATATGTAAATTTGGCTGCTTTTGTACCACTTTGAACATGGTAGTAATAAATGAGTTAGGCTTTGTAGAAAGTTCATTTATTACTACCTGTCTCTGCCTCCCATGTCTGTGTGAGGGTGTCAGATCTTTTTTTTTTTTTTTTTTTTTTAACATTTATTTATTATTATATCTAAGTACACTGTAGCTGTCTTCAGATGCACCAGAAGAGGGCTTCAGATCTCATTACGGGTGGTTGTGAGCCACCATGTGGTTGCTGGGATTTGAATTCAAGACCTTTGGAAGAGCAGTCAGTGCTCTTAACAATTGAGCCATCTCTCTAGCCACAGTTATGGATAGTTGTGAGCTCCCATGTAGATGCTGAGAATTGAACCCAGGTCCTTTGGAGGAATAGTCTGTGATCTTAACCATTGAGTCATCTCTCCAGCCTAATATTTTTTCTTATAAAATTGTGGAAAAATTGAGTTCACAAAGGAAAGTCATTTAAGTCATTTTTGAATTTTTTGAGTTGAAGTCTAGTAGAAAGGAACATTTTAACATAAAATAGAGTCAGCTGAAGATAGAAAAAAAGGTTACCAAGGAATGACTGTACAATAATTAAGCAGTAGAAAAAGCTTGGACAATTGTTAAATTATTGGCTCATTTGATAGTCTCATTTTTTGTTTTTTTTTTTCATTTATTTTTTGTTTGTGTTTGTTTTTATTTTTCTGAAAGGCACAACTGGATTTGGAACAAATCCAGGTGGTCTCTTTGGCCAGCAGAATCAACAGACTACCAGTCTCTTCAGCAAACCGTTTGGCCAGGCTACAACCACCCCAAATACTGGCTTTTCCTTTGGTAATACCAGCACCCTTGGACAGCCAAGCACCAATACTATGGTAAGGAAACAGGCTCTTGGTTAACTCCCGGTCTTATTTGTGACTAGTAGTCATGTGTAACTTATAAGTGCTATCTCCATTGCATTTCTTTTGAATGGAGGTTCTTCAGTATAGGGAAGAAAACAAACCTTTCAGTAATGAAGACCTGGATTTTGTGTCAGCCCAATGAGTACATTGAGATTTTTGTATGTCATTTATTCTTTCTGAGCATAGTTTTCTTTCAGTAAGAGCTTGCTTAGTGGGCTATCTTGAAGCTACATGCCTTGTGATATCGATGTTTTGATACAGAAGGAATGGGAGGGAAGTATGAGAATGGAGCATGTATGTATGATCACAGTACGTTAAGTATGTGGATGAGATTGTTGCAAAATATTGAAGGTAAAGAAAGTGGTTACTGGCATTATAGGGACAGAAATATGGAACTGGATATACTGTAATCCTGGCAATTGGGAGGAAGATCAAGAGTTCAAGGAAAACATTGACTATGTATCTGGTTCAAGGCCAGTCTGGGCTGCATGTAATTAATCTCAAAAATTCAGTGAAGCATATGAGTAAAATTGAGAATAAGGAAACGAATCCTCACATTTATATACAACTGATTTTCCAGCATGAGTACCATAACTCATTGTCCATCTGCAAAAGAATGAGGTTAAATCCCTTATTTCTTTAGTAACCCAGGTTCACTCAATAGATCAAATACCCAGAATTATAAAACTCATAATTTTGTTTTACTTGTGTTTATTACCCAGGATATCATTCTGTAGTCCAGCTGACCTGGAACTCATGATCTTCTTGCTTCAGCCTCATTCATGATGGGGTTCAATTTGTAAAACATTTAGAAGAAAATGAGTTTTTTTCTTTTGTTGTTTGTTGTTTTGATAGCAGAATCTTATTGCATAGCTTATTATACCAGAACACCTTAGAGCACATGAGTTCATTGAAAGTTGTTTTTTGGTTTTTCGAGATAGGGTTTCTCTGTGTAGCCCTGGCTGTCCTGGAACTCAGTCTGTAGACCAGGCTGGCCTCGAACTCAGAAATCAACCTGCCTCTGCCTCCCAAGTGCTGGGATCAAAGGCATGTGCCACCCCGCCCAGCTCTTTGAAAGTTTTAATACATGTCCAGCACTTGAAGCTCACTTACTGTTCTGGAAAACAGGGACTTTGGTTATAGGGGATCAGTTTTGATTTTCAGGGCTTTTGCAAAGAAATCTCTTAAGAATTTTATGTTTATCACCCATGCTTTAATAAACAATGGTGACTTTTTAAAAGCCAATCTAAGATTTTAAAGAAAACTATTATGAACTGCCTTTTAATCTAGATTACACTTTCCAGGGCCTATTTGGAGTAACCCAAGCCTCACAACCAGGAGGTCTTTTTGGGACAGCTACAAACACCAGCACTGGGACGGCGTTTGGGACAGGAACAGGTCTCTTTGGGCAGCCCAATACTGGATTTGGTGCAGTTGGTTCGGTAGGTATTCACAGTTGACTGTAATGTGAAGTTCTTAAATCTGTTGAAGGAATATAAAATAGATAAGTATTTTCTATGAATTTAACATATATATGTTTGGGTTTTTTTGTTGTTCCCCTGCATTCATATGTGTATGTTTACACACACACACATACATACATATATACAAATTATGTATATATGTCTATATACATAATTGTAATAATTTTTAAATTCATTTTTGCATATGTATGCCTCTGCTATACTGCACAGTCTTTCCTGCTCTGGGTTTGAAGGATCAAACTCAGATCATCAGGTTGGGTGGCAAGTATGTTTACTCAGAGCCGTCTTGCCAGCTTCTCTCAGTCTTTGTGCTCAGGCTGACTGGATAACCTTGAACTCCTTTTGACTGCTTCCTTAGTGCTGGGATTCAGGCATGTACTACTAATTAGTAGTTTGCTCCAAACTACTAATCCTCCTGTTTTCACTTCCCAGGGGCTAGTATTGCGAATATTTGCCTTCACGCCCAGTTTCATGAAGTGTTGAGGACTAAACCCTGGCTTCATGCATTCTAGAAAAGCACTGTAATAACTGGAGTCTGTATTCCCAGCCCTGTTGTTGTTTTTTTTTCAGTCACTAAATTGTCTTTACCTCAGTGACAGCATGGTTTACATCTGTTTGAACATGCTGTTAAGGGCTGGAGAGATCGTCCAGCAGTTAGGAGCACTGGCTGTTCTTACAAATGACCTAACCCCACATGGCAGCTCAAAAATTTCTCACTCCAGTTTCAGGGGAGCCCAACACCATCTTCTGGCTTCTATAGACACTAGATATACACATGGTACACAGACATACATGTAGGCAAAATATCCATACACATTTAATAAAAATCTTTAAAAAGAGAAAGAAAATGAAATTCTGTTATAGTCATTTTAGTTTTAAGTTGAGAATTAGCAGTGCTTATTTTTATTATGTACAACGTAAAGTCTTTTTGTGTGTTTGTTTTATACTTAGTGCCTTTGCCACTTCAGGCCTCCTCTAAAGTTTCAAAGATGATTTATATTATAGAGTCAATTTGATTAGTTTAAGTTATAAAGTCTTCATTTAGATTGTTTAAATTAGGTTTTCTTCCCTTTTTGGGGGTGGGAGTGGGATTTTGAGACAGGGTTTCTCTATATAGCCCTGGCTATCCTGGAACTCAATCTGTAGACCAGGCTGGCCTTGAACTCAGAAATCCGCCTGCCTCTGCCTCCTAAGCGCTAGGATTAAAGGCGTGCGCCACCACCGCCAGGCTGGTTTTCTTCCTTTCTTTCTTTGTTTCTTTAAGACAGGATTTTACTATGTAACCCTGGCAGGCATGAGCCTTGCTATATAGACCAGGGTGGCCTCAAACTCAAAAGATTCACCTACCTCTGCTTGCATAGTGCTGAGATTGAAGGCTACACCACCATGTCTAGCCCAAATTAGATAACTTTTAACTCCTAGTTTTTCTTTCTGTGTTTTGGAAGATAAACTGGTATAGATAGTATTTGGAAACTAAATGCTTTTGGTGTTGATCAAGGAATCACTGGGATTGTCTTGCTGTGGAAGGTGCAACTCATTTATTCAGTTTGTTAAGTAAATTGTCTAAGTACAAAACTACTGTTTTGAAATGCATTTAAAAAGCAGTGCTAAATTTTATACTATAATACCACTTGGAAAAAAAGATGACAAAAGTTTCAGTGTAACTTGGGTGCAGGAATGTGTGGCTGGCATAAGCAAGGCCCTAGTTTTTATCCCCAGCACTACCATTGCCATGACAGCAAAGAGCTGGTCAAAGGTAACCTGAGACAACAAGATTAAAAGTTTAAATCCAACCTGGGCTACAGAGAAGTCAAGGCCAGCCTAAGCCATATAATACTCTGCTTTAAAAAAAAAAAAAAAATATGACACATAAGAATTTCACTATTTTCTGGCTGGGCAGTGGTGGTGCAAGCCTTTAATCCCAGGCAGAGGCAGGTGGATTTCTCAGTTGAAAGCCAGCCTGGTCTTCAGAGTGAGTTCCAGCACAGCCAAGGCTACACAGAGAAACCCTATCTCGGAAAACAAAAAAAGAAAAAAGAAAAAGGGGGCTGCAGATGTAATGTAGGTCAGCATTAGAATGTGTAGCATACACTAGGCCTTGAGTTCAATTCTGAGGCTACAAACAAAAATACTTTCTCCTTTTACCTTCCTTCTCCCTCTTGACTTTTCTCTCTCTCTTGCCTCCAATAAAGATGCTGGTCTCCTCTTGGTTTAGTTTCCACATGTTGGAATTGGAGGCCTATACTAATTGGCTAATGTTCACCTTGGTGTTTTTTCTTTGGCTGAAATCCTGTTTGCTGAGGTGTTAATTTTCTGTGTTAGTAACATTGTGCTTATATCTTGCTCAGATTGTTATATCTTCTGATTGTCTATGTTCATTTGTCTTTTCCTAACAATTATAACTTTCTTCCATTACATATTTGGTACTTGCATACACTCTCCCTTATTACTTTATTGTATGTCTGCTTGTACATATGTGAGTATGAATGAGGTGCCCTCAGAGGTCAGAGGTGTCGGATTCCCTGGAGTTCTGGGGAGTTTTGAGCTACCTAATATGAGTGCTAGGAACTGAACTTGGAAGAATTATTAGTGTTCTTAACTCATCTTCCTAGCCCCTATTATTATTTTAATTTTTATTAAGTCATCTGTGTATACATGAGTACAGGTGTTTGAAGAGTTGTCAGATACCCCTGGAGTTGGAGTTTTACAGATGTTTGGGGGCATGGGTACTGGAGTCACACCTACTTACTTGCTATTTATTGTGTTGTTGGTTTTTTTTTTTTTTTTTTTAATAATTGATCTTATATACATTCGTGTTTTGTCTACTTGTATATCTATGGAGGGCATCACATCTTGGAGTTACAAACAAGTTGTAAGCTGCCATGAAGTTGCTGGGAATTGAACTTGGGTCCTCTGAAAGTGCAGTCAGTGCTCTTAACCACTGCGCCATCTCATCTTGCAACAAATCCTGTTGTATCTTTATATTATCCTAATGTTCTTGTATTTTCCTTTTAGACCCTGTTTGGCAATAACAAGCTTACAACTTTTGGAACCAGCACAACCAGTGCTCCTTCATTTGGTACAACCAGTGGCGGGCTCTTCGGTAACAAACCAACCCTGACTTTAGGAACCAATACAAACACTTCCAATTTTGGTACATATAAAATGCAGGTTTGACTCTCTTAAGTTACACTGACTATACCACACATCATTCTCCTGATTCATATGATTGGAAATGTTTAAAAATTCTCAGGTAAGCTGTAGCCTGATGCTACATACCAGAAGGGAAGATTGTTTTTTTTAAAGTCATAGAACATGATATGAGATATTTAGTATAGACAAATTGGTTTTCATTTTCCTTGGGTTACCTCACCAGTAACTGAAAAAGCATGTGTGAACCTCATTTGTGTGAAGTAACCCGTTCTATTCAGGTAGGTTTCAAATGTGAGGATATAGTGTACAAGGAGATTCTTTCTGAAAGTCAAAGTTTTGCTGAATTAGAAGGTTATTTTGGCAGTTTTGGGTGTAGTAGCTAATGCCTGTAACTGCTGAAGCAGGACCATGGTTTCTAGGCTAGGTCACCCTGTGCTACAGAATTAGACTGTCTCAAAATGAGCAATAACAAAATAGATAAGATTGAGCAAAATTTTAGAAAGAAAAGGAACTTTATTCTTTTTACCTGTGTTAGAACTATTTAAACCAGTTTAAAAGAAGCATCATGTTTTATCCTCATCCATACACAATTATGTTTTCAGACATTCAACATTGTGTAAGGTTCAAAGTTCATTTTATTCACAAGAGTTCAAATGGTGTTGAACATTTTGTTTGCCAGAGTTCTCATTAGGAATTGATTAGTTTTCCTGGGAGGGTATATGCAAAAAACCATTATTGTCATGGGCTGGTTGGTAGAACTTTCTTCAGATAGCTTTTATGTCTTTGTTTTTCTTTATTTGCCATGTTGAGGTAGAGCACAGACAGGGTCTTGTGTTCTAGGCAAGCCCTCTACCATTGAGCCAAATTCCCAGCATTTTCAGTGGGTTTTATATGGCATTATAATCTACTAGAAAAAGAAACTCTCCAGTATGCATTAGAAGATTAGTGGATTCATAAAATAGGAGCTATTTAAAGAAGACGTGCAAGATTTGTTATATGTGTGTTTTCAGACTCAGATATTTGATTTTTATAACTCCTTTTTCTCAGGTTGTTCATTTCATTGCTAGTATTTACTATAGTTCCATTCATAAATATTTTTGGGTGGAAAGCTTTGAGGTAGTGGGCGTGGTTAGTATGGCTTTTGTGTTTGGTTCTTGACTATAAAACCAAAGAGGATAAAAGTATGTCAGTGTCTCCCTGTTTCCTTTCCCTTTTTTAAAAAAGATCATTATCACTGTCCCTCTCTTCAAGGAGCTTTTTTTTTTTTTTTTTTTTAATTTTTTTTATTTTTTTTTTTGAGTGATTTATTTTCTCATTAACTTAGTATCTCTAGATAAACCACTAGCATGAAGCAATTAAAAGGAATAACCATGTATTTATTTATTTTTCAAGGAGCTTTTTTAACCCTTTTTTCTTTTTTGATTTTTCGAGACTGGATCTCTGTATAATAGTCTTAGCTCTGTACACTGTTGCCCTCAAATAGAAGTCCACCTGTCTCTGTCTCTTGATTGCTGGGATGATAGGTGGGGGCTACCATGCCCAGCTTTATACCATATTTCTTAATGATCGGCTTTTTACCCCATGACGGGTGAATTCTTGCCGTTTGCCCAGGTAGCCTTGGACTCAAGCAGTTTTCTTGCCTTATCCTCTCAGGTAGTTAGACTATAGATGCACACCATCTCACTAGCTCAACTTTTAATATCAAATGTATTCTGCGTATCCTTTTTTATGGCCCTTCCAAAGACCAATCAACCATTAAGATTTTATGCTCATGGCCTGGAGAGATAGCTCTGTGCTTAAGAGTAATGGCTGCTCTTCCAGAAGACCAGGGTTCAATTCCCAGCATTCACATAGCAGCTCACACCTGTCTGTAACTCCAGTTCTGTAACTAACTCTCGTGTGAAGGCAGAACACCAATGCACATGAAATAAAAATAAGTAAAATTTTAAAAACAGAAAAGATTCTTTGCTCTTAAGGGACAGTTTTCACTACCTTTGAAAATACATTTATTTAATAAAAAGCTTTATTTGTGATATAGGTGATGTTCGCAATTAAATGGTTTTTGTTCATTTGTTTGCTTTGGTTTTGGGGGGTAGGGAGGTTTATTTTTTAATGATGGGTTTTTGTACTGACTGTGCAGGTTGCCAGTTTCCTTGGAGGATTTTTCTGTTTCTTTGTGGTTGTTTGTTGTGGAGATAGAATCTTACTATCCTCCATCCCTGTTTGGCCTGGAACTTCTATGTTGACCAGGCTGGCCTCATACTCAGGAGATCCACCCACTTTTTCGCCTCAAAGTTCTAGGATTAAAGTTGGCTCTTTGTCATTGTTTTTATTGTAGAAAGATATTTGTACTTATGTTCACTGATTTCAGTATAAAAGGTCTCATCTTTATCTGGCATGCGTCACTAGCTATATACTGAATTCAAATTACTATTAATTAGCAGAATTGTTTTGAAGATAGGCAGTGAGAATCGGAGGGAATGTGTGTTATACACAGTGTAAGTTGGCACTTAGATATTTCCTGTGGGTTTAAGGTAGTCCTTGAATAGCTTATTTTCTGTTGCAAGACTGTGATCCATTCTTGTTAATTTCTAATTAGAAGAGAAAGCATTTTTAAGTACACTTTCTTCTTAAATTTTCTTTAACTTGATTGTGCTTGAGTGGGCAAAACTGTATGTTTGGTAGCTATAACACAGTTCAAGAAAAACTTCAATGAACATGTAGATCACTTGTTGAGATTAAATCAGGTTACATACAGAAATATGCTTGGTTTCAGACTTTATATTCCTTGGCTTCGTGATCGTTTTCACTGATAATAACCAGATAGTGACATAACAAAGTGTAATCCCGTTAGTGATTCTGTTAATTACTCAGAGTACTCCCTTTGCTGCTGAGGTTTTAGTCCTTCTCTGCCTATTTTCCCTTCTTTAGACAGTGTCTGGCTGTGCAGTGGCCTCAACCTCCAGAGAGGTTGAATTGCAAGCATGAGCCATCACACTGAGCTTCTATGATAATTTCCATATGACCAAGTATCTTAAAAACAAGACTTTTCTGGTCTATGATTGATCATTTCTTAGCATTAGAGGTTAATGATGCATTTATTTGTTTTGTTGTTTTTTTCAAAAAGAATACCAAAACTTGATATCTCAGCTACAAAAAAAAAAAAAGCAACACATTAATATCTTTAATACTTGTGGATTTTACAGGGGAGTTACAAGATTTTCTCTAATTGATAAGTCATAGTGAAGGATGAGAGGTTTCCTCAACTCTTCATCATTAATAGAAGGCATTGTTTAACTCGAGATAGACCATTCATAGGTCATAGGTTATTTTTTTACACTGTAGTGACAGTAGTGATGGTGCATACTTGTTATCCCAGCACTTGGTGAGTAGAGGAATGATGGTCAATAGTTAAAAGCAACTGTTAGTGCCTACCTATTTAGACGCTAGCTTGAGTTCTGTAAAACATTCAAAAAGTCAAAATGGGGGGGGAAAGGAAAGGAAAATGTAGCTATCTGACTGAACCCATGAATTTACATTGTGAAATCACCTCATGTAATTAGCCACACAGTGCTGCCATGTGAAATCTATCAGTTTAAAACAAGAATTGCTATAAAGATTTTTATGGTTCATTTTCTATTCCTTTAGATTCAGTAAACTTTTTATTTTTAGTGAAAATTTGTGGGATTGAATCTTTCTGTTGTTAGTAAGCCTGAACCATGTATGAGACTTTGAAAGCCTTACACAGCTCAGATACCAAGCCTGTGTGTGTTGCTTTAATACTGGGTATTTCCATATTCTGAATTGATACATCAGCAGAAAGATGCAAATTAAGTAAATACAAAGACTTGTTTGTAGGTTTCAGAAGTTTTTCACAAGTTACATTAGCTGATAATTTGGGAGTCATTAATATTAATAACCTAAGGATGCTTAGTTTAAGATCAGTTATCTTTGTGCTAAACCCCCTTTTTAAAGAAAACTGAGAATTTTAAAATTACAATCCACTTATTCTTTTATTTCCTTAGGGTTTGGCACAAATAACAGTGGGAGTAGTATTTTTGGAAGTAAGCCAGCAGCCGGGACTCTGGGAACTGGACTTGGTACAGGATTTGGAACAGGTAAGAAAATGATTACATGAATTTTAGGAAGTAATACATCTTGAGGTTTTGAGTTTTATTAGTTTATATGCTTATAAATAAGAGAAAACTTTTCATTTTTACAAATAGATTTATTAATGTATTTCTATCACTTAATGTTTTACTTATTAGGTTAGCACTTTTAAGTTCACAAAATGTATATTTTAAATTATAGAAAAGTACCCTTTCCACATAAAGTTTGGTTTTCTCTAGTCCTGTTCTGTCCAAGAGTTTTTAAGTTTAAAATATAAGAATTATTAATGTAGTGACAATAACTTTTAAATCCCTTTATCTTAGCTTTTATATGAATGATTTAGACTTGGAATTGTTCATCAGTTAAGCCTCATAATAAGACAAAGCATAGAGAGTGTGTGCTATAGTAGCAAACAGATACTCCACAGTGCTACAAAGCTTGGACATACCTCTTTGTTCTTCTAACTTTTATCCCTCTTCCTCCTATTATTAGTTATTTTTTAGCTTATTTAAAATATTTACCTTTCTAACTTTATTCCTCTTTTCATCATTGGGAGAGTCCCTAAAGGTGTGTATTTCTCCATGTCCAGTAAAATAGTTTTTAAGCATATATATTTGCTTATTTTACCTAGTTGTCTCATCATTGGTGTAGTCATTTAGTTGTAAAACTATTTACTTTCATAATATCTGCTTCCACTGTTTTCTTTGCTTTTGTGATATGGTTGTCTTTTATACTTCCTTGACAAGGGTCTCACTATGTAGCTTTGGATCACCTGAAACTTGATAGGGAGATCAGGTTGGCCTTGAACTCAAGATTTACCTTTCTCTGCCTCTCAAGTGCTAGAATTAAAAGTGTGCATACATCACCATACCCAGTTAACCTTTCTTTTTTAAATAAGTGTTATTAAAATATTTCAGCAATTCAGAAATACCATGAAAAGTCCCAATGTTTCAGCTGTGAAGTAATAATAATCCACTGTTTGGTTTCAGCTGTAGCTTGTCCATGTCCCCTTCTCCTTTTTCTCAAACATGGTTGCATCATACATATGTACATGATGATTTTATATTTGGGAATTTTAGTTGTAATTTTAATTGAGCCTTACTTGAGATATTTTGAACTGCTGAGGATTGAAACCAGGGTTATATACATGTTAGGGAAATTCTCTGTCATAGATCCACCCCACCTCCACTTCCCTTGGGTCATCCCATATTAGTGACTTTTGCTTTGGATTTTGTTTTAGCAGAACAAACACAGATTTATTAAAGAAAAGTGAGAGAGCACTTGAGTGTGAGGAAAGAATACCCATAGTTAGCTTAGACTAGAGGCTGCGATGGCATTGATGTACATTGTTGTCTTGGGCTGCAACTAGGATTTAAAAGAATGAACTAAAATTTGCTGTACATAGTAAGGTAAACATTTCCTCAAGTTTTATTTTAGTTAGATATGTGCTATATTTCATATCTTATTGTGTTTTTTTCTTTCTTAAACATTAGCTCATTTTGTTTTGATCCATGTGTATCGATTTCATTTAAAAATAATGAATTAATATTTGTGTATATGTGTCTATATACACAAATGTCATTTGCACTTGCCTTATTTATACCATAATTTATCTTAACTTTCTAGTACTATCAATGTTTTTTGATAATAATAGTGAACCTTTTCAGTGAGAATTTCTGTTAAATAAGTTTGTATTTGTGATGCTGTATAATAGTTAAATTAGATACATAAAATTGAATTAGTATCTATAAGATATACATTATTATTGGTTGGTCTTATTGATTTATCTTGAAAAATCAGTATCATTTTACATTGGTTTTTATATTGTTTGATATGTTTATTTTCTCATACCTTTTTCTGTGTTGTTTGGTTTTATCTTTGTGAAGTAGAATCTCATTTCTCTTTTAGCTGTATCTTGTGCATGGCCCTTTCTATATTCTTTTAAAAATACAGTTATAAACTACTAGGCTTGAGAGATTCTTCTAGCCAGATAGCTGAAACTAATGTAAGCATGTGCTGTCACATGGACTTATTGGGCCTTTTCTTTTTTAAAAGGATTTTTATGTGAGTGAGTATTTGCCTGCATACATATCTGTGCATGCAACTGCCCATGGAGGTCAGAAGAGGGCACTTATCACTGGATCTACAGGTGATTGTTAGCTGCCATTTGGGTGCGGGAACTGAACCTTGGACCTCTGGAAGTGCAGCCAGTATTCCTAACAGCTGCATCTCCCTAGATCCCTTACTGAACTTGTTCTTTTTGCATACGTGGTAATTGGCATAGTACAGTGATTAATAATGAAAGTGCAAATCTTTATGTGAGCCAATTGGTTATTTGGATCTTCCTTTTCCATAGATTTGGCCATGGCTTATTTTTAATAAATTATGCTTATTATATATAACTTCTAATAGTTGTATGGTAGATTTTATCTGCCCCCTCCCCTCCCACACACACATTGTTTTGGGGGAGTAGGAAGGTTTTAGTATTTTTGTTTTTCCAGACTGTGTTTAAACTGGAGATTGAACCCAAGGTCTTTTGCATGCTGGGCAAACACTCTTAGAAATTGAGCTTTCACCCCAGGCTGGCCTTTAGCTTTGTATTTTATTTTAATTTAACTAATTTTGAGACAGGGTGTCACTATGTAAACCCTTGCTGTCTTGTGACTCCCTAAATAAATTAGGCTGGTCTCAAATGC
The DNA here is from genome assembly GCA_019843815.1 of Montemys delectorum. NCBI lineage: Eukaryota > Metazoa > Chordata > Mammalia > Rodentia > Muridae > Montemys > Montemys delectorum. The sequence continues at coordinate 25,521 of JADRCD010210652.1, forward strand.
TGAGATCTACTATCTTCTGCCACCTGGTTTTTTGGATTAAAGCCATGCTCCATCATGCTGGGCTTTTAGAAGCTTTTAAAATCTATGCTTCTGCCTCTCCTCTGCTTTAATTTGGCTATTTTCAGTTACTTGTTTTCAGTTACTTGATTTAAAATCTCCTCCTTCACCCTGTATTGATCAGTTCTTTTGTGGTGTGTGCCACCACAACAAGCCAGCCATGAGCTTTCCTTCTTTTTTGTTTTTGTTTTTTGAGACAAGGTCTCTCTGTAGCCCTGGCTGTTTTAGAATACTTGGTCTTAGAATCAGAGATCTCTCTGCCTTTCTGCCTTTCTTTCTTTGGAGTGCTAGGATGAAAGGTGTGCACCATCAGGCCCTACAACCCTTGAACTTTTTTTTTTTTTTTTTTTAAGATTTGTTTATTTATTATATGTAAGTACACTGTAGCTGTCTTCAGATGCACCAGAAGAGGGCTTCAGATCTCATTATGGGTGGTTGTGAGCCACCATGTGGTTGCTGGTACTTGAACTCATGACCTTCCGAAGAGCAGTCGGTGCTCTTCCCCGCTGAGCCATCCCACCAGCCCATCTTCTACTCCTATAGTTAATAATAGCTTTGTTATCAGCAAATTAAAGGAGACTTTTTGAAGGAAATTATTTATATGTGTTTATATACATACAAACACAAAAGATTTTAGTTTTTAAACAGTCTTACATATTCCAAGCTAGCCTCAAACTTTTTGTGTAGCCAAAGATGAAGGATGACCATGAACTTCTGATCCTCCCGTTTTCTTCTCACAATGTTTATGTGGTGCTGTGGTATTGAATGTAGGCTTTTATTCACATTACGCAAGTGTTCTACCAACTAAGCTACTTCCCCAGATATTAAATAAGACAAAACAGTATTTCTTGTAGCATAAGCTACAAGCATTAGCTGGGTGTTAAGTTTGCTGTCCTCCTGCTTCAGTCATTGGGTACTAGATTACAGATGTGTGTTGCTACCAAGCGTGGTTTTAACTCTAAAGAGTTTATGAGAATAAACATAAGACTGAGATAGGTGTCTCTGATTAGCCATTCAGGTGTCCATTGATTTAGAATGTGATTATATCTTGATAATAGCATCATTCAGTTGAAAATATGTGTTTAATACAGTTAGCTTACCAAACATCATAGCTTATCCTTGCTATCTTTAAGCAAGCATGGTCAGGATGTTCATGTGTGCCTGCAGTTGCTCGTCCCCCAAGAATATCATGCTTGATATTTGTTATTAACTGAGAAAAGTGTTATACTCATAATCAATGCATACTTTCTGCTAAATGACAAAACTTCAACACTACCTCTATTTTCCTTCAAGTCTTTTTTTGTCATATAATTGTTTGCAGACAAGCTTTTTTCATGTTTTTACATTTCTCCTTGGATTCTGCACTTTGAAGAATATGATTTTAACAATTTCTCTGCCTTTAGTACAAGCTTTTAAAATGTTCAGTACCATTTTTCCCGATATTATCTCTCTCTCTCTCTCTCTCTCTCTCTCTCTCTCTCTCTTTTAACGACAATTTTTTTTTTTTGAGGAAATGAAAATTTTATTTTACATATGGTTGTGAGCCACCATGTGGTTGGTGGGAATTGAACTCAGGACCTCTGGAAGAGCAATCGGTGCTTTTAATTGCTGAGCGATCTCTCCAGCCCCGATACTATCTCTTAATTCCACAATTTAATAGATTAACTTTCAATATTTGGCCTTGACAATTATTGTTTCTAGGCTACAGATTATGTTTTTGTTTCAATGTATTCTTTATTTATGCTTTGTTCATGTAAATAAATTAAAAGACAAATTTAGAGAATTTTATACCTCTAATCTTAGTAGCAATAGATCATATGTGGAGATTAGGATTATAAGAGTTATCAAACATCATAAAGATTCCATGACTATTTACTAATAAATATAAAGATGTTGTTTTGAAATTTGAATTTTGAATTTCACAGTATTATCTGTAAACTAACACTATAGAGCTTTATACTACTTGAGGGGAGAGCATGAGTTAAATTGGTGTCGTGTGCAGTTTCCTTTTTTGAGTGATGGTGATTCATTCTCACTCAATAGAAGTACGTTTTTCTAACACTGGCCTTTGAGTACTTTTTGAGTAGTTTGGCTATACAAACACTAACTATATAAGTAAATAAGGGTTGATTTCTGTTGTCTTTTTATATATGTGTGTGTGTACTTTTTGAGTAATTTGGCTATACAGACACTAAATAAGGGTTGATTTCTGTTGTCTTTTTATACATATGTATATGTATATGTTCTATTTAGGGACTAGTCTTTAAGAAGAATTTGATTCCTAGACACACAGATACAAAATAATAAGAATTAGAAAATAATTTCTCTGCTACATTGAAATTGTTTAAGGTGCTGTAGCTTTATGTGTATGAGTGTTTTGCTTGCTTGTATGTATGTGCACCATGTTCATGCCTAGTGCCTGTTAAGTCAAAAAGAGGGCTTCATATTACCTGGACCTGGACTATTTCCAGCCACCACGAGGGTGCTGGAATCAAGTGTGGATTTCCTGCAAGAGCAACAGGTGCTCTTAACTAATTAGCTATCCCTCTATCACACCTACTTTTTTTTCTTTTCTTTTTTTTTTAATTTTTTTTATTTTTTTAAAGATAAATTCTTCTTATATAATTTATTTTGATACCTTTTTTAAAAAAGATTTATGTATTATTTATTTATTTGTTTATTTATTGATTTATTTTATGTATATGAGTACACTGTAGCTGTACAGATGGCCGTGAGCCATCATGTGGCTGCTGGGAATTGAACTCAGGACCTCTGTTTGCTCTGGCCCCCCTTGCTCTGGTATAATTCACTGTAGCTGCTGTCTTCAGACGCGCCAGAAGAGGGCATCAGATCTCATTACGGGTGGTTGTGAGCCACCATGTGGTTGCTGACATCTGAACTCAGGACCTTCAGAAGAGCAGTCAGTGCTCTTACCTGCTGAGCCATCTCACCAGCCCCCCCCCCCCCCTCTTCATTCTTCATATTTCTGAAACATGGTTTCTCTGTATAACATCCCTGGCTGTCTTCGAACTGGTTGTATAAACTAGGCTGTCCTCAAACTCACAAAAATAAACCTGCTTCTGCTGGGAGTAAAGACATGCCCTGTCACTACTCAGTTTTTGTTTTTGTTTTTTAAATAATGGTGGTGTATATCTGCACTTCCATGATTTAGGTAGAGGAAGGAGTTCTTTTATTTTGTTTTGGTTTTTTGAGACAGGGTTTCTCTGTGTAGCCCTGGCTGTCTTGGAACTCACTCTGTAGGCCAAGCTGACCTTGAACACAGAAATCTACCTGCTTCTGCCTCCCAAATGCTGGGATTAAAGGCGTGTGCCACCACTGCCTGGCAGAGGAAGGAGTTCTTATTCCGATCACTCTAGTTTGGTATAGAACTTGAATATGTTTAGTTCTTACATCATGAGTAATTTGGCCTTTTGAAAAATAAAGTTTATTTAAAGATATTTTCAGCAGATGTTATATTTAAAAATATTATTATTTTTTTAACCATTCAAAGAAGGTAATTTGATTTCCTGTAGTTTGGCTTATGCTAATTTAAAAATACTGGTATTGGGGCTGGAGAGATGGGCTAGTGGTTAGGAGCACTAGCTACCCTTCCAGAAGTCCTGAATTTGATTTCCAACATCCACATGGCAGCTCTCAACTGTCTATAACTCTAGTCTTTGGGGTGATACCTTCTTTTGGCTTCCATAAGTAGACATAGATGGCAAGCAAAATGCACATACACATATAATTTATTTTTTTTAAGTTGACATGATTGAGTCAATTAGGTATTTTGATTTGTAAATACTGAAATATACAGGGACTTATTTTTTTAATTCTTTGAAAGTTGTTTATACTATAGAGCAGTAGTTAATGCCTTGTTTATTCAGTCAGACATAGCTATTTTTTGTTGTAGTTCTGGAAACTAATACAGTGAAAGATGTTTTTTGCTTCTGCTGTACCCAGCCTGGTGCCTAGAATTTATCACATTAGCTCTTTTCCTGAAATAACTGATCATAATGAAGCTTCCAAATGTGTTATATCTTTAAGTAACTGACCTCTAGCACAATAGTCAAAGGATCTTCTGTGGCACTTGTTCTTTCCTCTTGTCTCCATAGCTCTTGGTGCTGGACAGGCATCTTTGTTTGGAAACAACCAACCTAAGATTGGAGGGCCTCTTGGTACAGGAGCCTTTGGGGCCCCTGGATTTAATACTTCGACAGCCATTTTGGGCTTTGGCGCCCCCCAGGCCCCAGTAGGTAAGTGTCAGTCACTTTAGAAGGCTTTACAGTTTATTTCTTGCTAATATTTAGTTTGCTGGCTTGATTTTCTACTGTCCCATTTCTACTAAAGCAGTATGCATATATGTACATCATTAAATAGCCATGTACTATAGAAGGACTTAGATTCTAGCCTTTATCTCCTCATTCCTAGGCTTGGTCTCCCTTAGAAATAATTTTTGTTGTTATTTTAAATTTATCTATTTATGATGACCGTTTGTTTCACTAAGTAATGTGCTAATATTGTTGTGTTTCATTTTAACATGAATAAATTTAACTTGTTACAGTAGAGAATTCAGTTCATTTATGCCCTATTTTCTTTATTCCCCGGTGTTAATAAGTTTTTACTTCTGCTAAAATATCTTACGTACTTCATTCGTGTTTTAAATTTAAATATATTTAAACTGTAATTTTATGTAGATGAATGTGCACCTTGTTTGTGCCTGGTGCTTGTGGAATCCAGAAGAGGGCATCCAATTCTTTGTTACTGGAGATAGTTGTGAGCTGCCTTGTGGGTGCTGAGGACCATACCTGAGTCCTATGCAGTTGACAGCCAGTGCTCCTCACAACTGAACTGTCTCTTGTGCCTCAGAAGTGAGATTTTTATTTTGTTGTTGGCTTTTTGTCTTGTTTTGTTTTTGAAAGGGCTTTTCTGTGTAGCCCTGGCAGTCCTGAAACTTACTCTGTAGACTAGGCTAGCCTTGGAACTTAGAAATCCATTTGCTCCTACCTCTAGGTGCCAGGATTAAAGGTGTGTGCCATCATGCCTAGGCAGAAATGAGGTTTTATATGACTAATTCATGAGGTGTTGTCACAATGCTGTACTAATATTTGAGATCATTATACATTTAAGCTGTGTATCTTTATACTAAGTCTGTCAACTAGGTGATAATAATGTTTCTTAAATTTCCTTTATTAGTGGGCCATCAGTGTCTTTCCTTAGTCTTCTCTTTTCCTTTCCTACTTTTCATGGTTTTAGATGTTAGTTTACATGTATGAGTATTTTGCTTGCATGTGTGTAAGTGCACCAAGTGCATACCAGGTGCACAGGGAGACCAGAAGAGAATCTGATCCCCTGGCACTGGATTTATGAACAGTTTTGAATCTTCATGTGGGTGTTAGGAATTGAAAATGGATCCTTTCTCTCTCTCTCTCTCTCTCTCTCTGCAAGAGCAACAAGTGTTCTTAACTGCTGAACCAACCTCCAACTCCCTATCTTTGCAATCTTATATTGATAGTTGATATGACATAACTTTTTACTGCACCCACTTGGCACTTGGGGAGGTACCAGGATCAAGAATTCAAGGTATTTCTCAGCTGCATAGCAGATTCAGAGCCAACATCAGCTACCACAGATCCCTATCTCAAAAGAACAAATAAAAAGAACCCCCAAGATTTCTTTTAATGTTTTTCTTTTCAGGCATATATTTTTAGACATTGATTTTTTTTTTTTCTTGAAACTCCGGGTTTGATAATTGATACTAAAACTTTCAGATATCTTTGATTCTTTAATTTATTAGGATTGTTTTAATTTTGATCCTGCTTTGTGAACTTTTCCATTCATATTTTAAAATAAAATAATTAAAATCTCACTGGCCACTGTTTGTATTTACCAGCATCTTTTATTTTGTACTTTATAGTCTTAAAAATAAATAATTGAAAGTTCTCTAAATGTTGGAATACGAATTCTCAGTTGGTGGATGATGCCATTTTTCTCAATAGTTGCGTTTGTTCTTTACAAGGGCTTATTTAGTTTTCATGCTCTATGGTACTATAGCTCATCAGTTGAGTGTCAGGGAAGTTAGGAGAATGACACTGGATAGTTTAATAAGCAGACCTTTTTTTTTTTTTTTTTTTTAAAGATTTGTTTAGCCGGGCAGTGGTGGCACACACCTTTGATCCCAGCACTTGGGAAGCAGAGACAGGCGGATTTCTGAGTTCGAGGCCAGCCTGGTCTACAGAGTGAGTTCTAGGACAGCCAGGGCTATACAGAGAAACCTTGTCTCGAAAAACCAAAAAAAAAAAAAAAAAAAAAAAAAA
>JADRCD010210652.1:41513-74827 GCA_019843815.1 Montemys delectorum
GTGTGTGTGTGTGTGTGTGTGTGTGTGTGTGTGTGTGTGTGTGTGTGTGTGTTGGATATGCACTTAAGTGTGAGTGTCCCTGGAGTCCAGAAGAAGGACCACCTATAATTCCAGGTAATTCTAGAGGTTTGTGAGCTGCCTTTTGTGATGGGAGCTAGGAGTCAAACTTGGGGACCTCTACAAGAATAATGTGCATTCTTTGTATGTTGAGGGAAGGGGTAAGTTGTGTAGCCTTAACTATCCTAGAAGTAGACCAAGCTTGCCCCTGCCTCTTTAGGGCTGAGATTAAAAGTGTGCCATACACCCAGTTTCAAGGATATTTTCCACTTTAATCTGCATCTTGTCAGCTTTATTCTCCAAAAGAAGCACAATATATTTAAGACTGTAAGTTGTGATTACACCACTAAAAAAATTTATAAATGAAATTCAGTTTCAGGTGAGTTTTGGGTATACACAAGTGCTGTTTTGGGCTCCAGTTTTTAAAATAATGTGTGGTAACTTGTATACACCTTAATTTTTTCTATTTCTTTTGGTCTCTGTTTTTAGAAAGAGCATCAAGAAGTTGGTTTTGAAAAATCTTAACAATAGCAATCTCTTTTCTCCTGTTAATCATGATTCAGAAGATCTAGCTTCACCCTCTGAGTATCCAGAAAATGGAGAGAGGTAAATTGAATTCATTTTAAGGATGTTCTTGCTAATAGTTCTATTTTGCTTTTCAAAGATTCTGATTTTATAAAGGTTGAATTTAAATAAACTTACTATAATTCAGGAGCACCTAGGTATTATATTATTATTTCCTGAGTACTTTAAACCTCAGAAATTATCAGAGGTTTGATTAATTTCTACAGAGCTACTTTGTAATTCTTATGTGTGGCTTTCAGCAGTTTTAGCAAGCACTTCTATTAGTTAAGGTATTATTAGTCTGATGATTATTAAAATAATATCCATTTTAATCAAGTAAAATAAATATATGTAGCAAACAAGAAGTAAACGTGTGTGTGTGTGTGTGTGTGTGTGTGTGTGTGTGTGTGTGTACGTACGTACATATAAAATATCAGTCTTAGGAGTCTAATTTAAGGGCTAAAGAGCTGCTTCTGGCTGGGCTCTGGTGGCCCCGCACGCCTTTAATCCCAGCACTTGGGAGGCAGAGGCAGGGGGATTTCTGAGTTCGAGGCCAGCCTGGTCTACAGAGTGAGTTCCAGGACAGACACAGAGAAACCTTCTCTCAAAAAAAAAAAAAAGTTTTCCAGTTTAAAAATTTACTGAGGGGGCTGTTGGGAAAATAGCTTTAGTGTGTAAAGTGCCTATCTTGAAAGCACAAAGACTTAATTGGACCCAATGACTCACATAAAAAATAAAATAGGGGCTGATGAAATCAGTCACCAATGAAGATCACTGGCTGCTCTTGCAAAGGACTGGTATACCATTCATAACATCTACATCATGACTCTTAACCATCCCTAATTCTAGTTCCAGGGGATCCACAGCCCCCTCTGTAAGTACCATGTATACATATGTATACATACATACATACATACATACATACAGGCAAAACACTCGTGTACATAAAATATAAATAAGTAATATTAGTTGAGTAAATGAGAGCCTGGAAAGATGGATTGATCATTAGGAACATTTGCTGCTCCTGCAGAGGACCTGAATTTACGTTTTAGCACCCTCGTGGTTGCTCACAAATGCCTGTAACTCTAGTTCCTAGGGAACTCTAGTGCCTTTTCTGACCTCTGTAGGCACTAGTTATGTACATGCAGATATACATGCAGACAAAACACTCACACACATAAAATTAGTAAAGCCTTTAGAAAACAAAAAAGGCGTAGTGATTCATGCCTTTAATTCCAGCATTTGGGAGGCAGTAATTGTAGTCTACATATGGAGGTCAGGACAGCTAGGGCTATGTAGTTAGACTGTGTCTCAAAACAAACAGAATAAATGAATGAATGAATGAATGAATGAATGAATGAATGAAAGAAATAGCCAATGGTGGTAGTATACATTTATAATCCCAGGATTAGAGGTTGGTTCTCTCCTTCTAGCAAATGGCTCCAGGAATTAAACTCTGGTCATTTAGACTTTGTTTCACCCACTCAGCCCTCTTGCTAACCCTGACTCCTCATCGTTAATGATTTTTGTGGTCATTTTGATGAATATAAGGTAATTTAATTAAAGTATTTCCAAATCTCTTGTGTTTATAATATTAGTTTAAGCTCAAAGTTTGAGATTTTTTAAAAATTTTATACATGAGTGTTTTGCCTACAAGTATATATGTGCACTGTGTGCACACAGTGCCTACAGAGGCCATAAGGAGATATCAAATCCACTGGAGCCGGAGTTAGAACTGTTGATAGCTTCCATGTGAGTGTTGGGAATCAAACCCTGGGTCTCTAAAACAATAGCCTGTGCTCATAAATGCTGTTTTATCTTGACATTAACCACTAATCATTTACTTCCACATAGCAGCAAGTATTTTGTGTTTGTCTTAGTCAGAGATTTAATGAAAATCAAGGCTGCTGAGATGGCTAAGTAAAGGCCTTTGTCATCAAACCTGATAACCTAAGTTTGATCATTAGAACACAACTACATAGTGAGAGAGGGGTGCTCAGATTTATTCCTTTGAAAATGAGCAGTTAAGGCTATGAAATCTAGAGCTAGATTTTCTGAGGTTTTCGTTTATTATTTTATGTACATCGGTGTTTTGGTTGCGTGTATATCTGTATACACTTGTGCGCCTGGTGTCTTAGGGGACTGGGAGATGGTGTCAGATCCTCTAGAACTAGAGTTACAAACTGTTGGGAGCCACGATGTGTGTGCTGGGAATTGAACCAAGGTCCTCTATAAAAATCAATTCATGCTCTTAACCACTGAGCCATCTTTGTAGCCCTAAATTTTTCTATTTTAAACCTTCAACTCTAGATAGTACTCACTACTTTATGATATTATGCAAGATTATTATTTTTGATCCAGTTTTCCTGTTACAGATTAAGAGATAATAATTATATCTTCTCTCACACAGTTACTATAAGGATACATTTTAAATTTATTGAATTATCTAGTGTAATGTCAGATCCCTAATAAAGATTAACTGCTGTCATTATCTTTACTATTGCCAAAGGTAAGGTATTTTTTTCTCCATTTTCAGATTTAGCTTCCTGAACAAACCTGTTGATGAGAACCATCAGCAGGATGGAGATGATGACTCTCTTGTATCACGATTTTACACTAATCCTATTGCCAAACCCATTCCACAAACTCCAGAGAGTGTTGGAAACAAAAATAACAGTAGCAGCAATGTGGAAGATACCATTGTTGCTTTGAACATGCGTGCTGCTCTGCGCAATGGACTGGAGGGAAGCAGTGAAGAACCGTCTTTCCATGATGAGTCATTGCAGGATGACCGAGGAGAGACAGAAAACAATGCTTACCATATACATCCAGCAGGTCAGATTCACGCACTTTTTATACCTTTGAAACAGTTTTTAATTATAGCAATATGCTCAAAAGAGCCTGATTTTTATAGCCTAAGAGACTGTCCTTGTCTACCTAACCTTGTAAATTCAAGTGGATTGCTTATTAGTAAGACCTTACCATAGTGTGTTCTATGGACTACCTACCATGTTATTGAATGTCCCCTTTAAAAAGAGGGCTCTATGGGGCTGGCGAGATGGCTCAGCAGGTAAGAGCACTGACTGCTCTTCCAAAGGTCCTGAGTTCAAATCCCAGCAAACACCCATAATGAGATCTGACGCCCTCTTCTGATGTGTCAGAAGACAGCTACAGTGTACTTACGTATAATAAATAAATAAATCTTTAAAAAAAAAAAAAGAGGGCTCTATGATAAATAAAATCTACAAATCTTAGGTTAAGGAAAGTTAAGTAGACTGTATTACATTTAAAATGTTTGTTTTTCTGTTGTCTGTGGGGATAGAGTCTGGATCTTGCTCATACTTTCTTCAAACTTGTAGTGACCCTTCTGCCCCTGCACCCCGTGCTCTGCATTCACTATGTGGAGGCAAGTTGCTCAGAAGCTCAAGATCTCAGCTTTGTCTTAACTGCACAGCCATACTGATGCATAAGACCCTGTCTCAACAAAAATCAAAACAAAAAACCCAACTTATTTCATTTAAAAACTGTTATATGAAATAAAATAAATACTACTGACAACTGTTCTACCTAAGTATAATCACAATATTTTTTGACTTTTGGTCATAGGCATTGTTCTCACAAAAGTTGGTTATTATACTATCCCATCTATGGATGACCTTGCTAAAATTACCAATGAGAAGGGAGAATGCATTGTTTCTGACTTCACCATTGGCCGTAAAGGTAAGTGTGAGTTTAGGAGTCATATAACTTAGAGATTGGACCTTTCCTATGTTATTAAGGGCAACTCTTGGTTTTAGGCTGGTTTTTTTCCTGTATTTGGTTCTTTCTTGACTTGGAATAATAGAAACATTGACAAGTAATAAAGTAAAAAGACTAAAACCATGTAGAATTTGGGGGGCTAGACGTACCTGTTTGGGTCTAGTGATTATTTTTCCCATAATTCTTCAAAATTAAAGTTTAATTGATCAATTTTATATTAAATTGTTACAGATAATTTTCTTTAAACTTACTCTGTGATACTGTATTTTAAATGGGCTCAACTATTTTAATTTATATAGCAGACAAGAAACCAAGTAGTTCATAGAACAGCACTGCAGATACTTGGGAAGATTTGAAGACACTAGAAATGTAAACAGGAGGTGTTATATCTGTCTCCATTCTTGCCATATTTAAGAGACAGAAAGCTACACCATAGATTTCTGGAAGGTTTAAAATACTGATATTACAGGATGCATGTTCTTCCTTGCTAATCACTACAAAGAGATTGAGATTTTTTGCTCCTTTATGAATGATCTTTTTTAACCATTTGCTCTGAATTTTAGGGTATGGCTCAATCTATTTTGAAGGAGATGTGAATTTGACAAATCTAAATTTGGATGATATTGTGCATATCCGGAGGAAAGAAGTTATTGTCTATGTAGATGATAACCAAAAGCCACCTGTGGGTGAAGGGCTAAATAGGTATGAATTTATTTATATACAGAAAATAATTAAATTGGAATTTTTTCTGAAAACGCAATCTTGCTATAAAATATAATTGTTTTTCTACTCTTATTTGAAAGTATAAATGATAATGATGTACTTTAGGACTCATTCCTTTTCTCTAATGGAACTCTCTTCAGGAACTTTCAACAATGGGAGTTTGCTTTTGCTTTTGCTTAATTTTGCTTTACAGAGCTAGAGACTAAACCAGGGCCTCATCCATGTTGAAAATCACTCTGCCAGTGAGCAACTCCAGAAAGATGTTTTGTTTTGTTTTGTTTTGTTTTGTTGTATTCTTCCAACTAAATGCAGGCCACTGGCACACTCAACTATTTAAATCTGAGACTAACCTTTATTTTGTTTTGTGGGCATTTTATTACCATATATTGCTTGGATGTGGTGGGAGGTTAGACAGGGTCTCACACCATAGCCCTGTGTGGCATTGAACCTAACCTGGCTTTGATTCACAACATTCCTGCTTCAGCCTCCCCTGTGCTCTGTAGTTCTGTACTACTATATCCATCTTCCTGTGGATAATTTAGATATTTGGTTGGTTGAAGTTACATTTGCAGAACTCCAATAAAAAGCTTGTTTAAGGGTTGGGAGTAGGGGTGAAGGCTGGAGGGCTGGCTCAGGACAGTAATTAAACACTTGCTGCTCATGGCAGAGGCCTACATTTGGGTTCCCAGCAACTCACAACTGTTTGTAGCTCCGGTTCTAGGAAATTCTATTCTGTCTTCTGGCTTTCATAAACATGAATACACACATAGAGTACATACATATATGCAAAATATCCGACACTAAAACAATAAAAATTATTGACGTTTTTAAGATTGTAAAATATTTTACATCTTTGGTCATAGTTGCATTTAATTCTTTTTTTTTTTTAAAGGATTTGTTTATTTTATATGTATGAGTACACTGTCTTCAGACGCACCAGAAGAGGGTGTCAGATTGAACTCAGGACATGTGGAAGAGCAATCAGTGCTCTTAATCACTGAGCCATTTACCAGGCCTGCATTTTTTTTTTTTTTTTGAGACAGGATTTCTCTGTGTAGCCCTGGCTGTCCTGGAACTCACTCTGTAGACCAGGCTCAAACTCAGAAATCCGCCTGTCTCTGCCTCCCAAGTGCTGGGATTAAAGGCGTGCGCCACCACCGCCTGGCTGCACTTAATTCTTGACTGTTCAGGTATTCATTTATGGGTAGATAGATAAAGTGTGGCGTGTAATATGAGAAATTATTATTCAGTCTTACAAATGAAGGTAATTTGGAATCAGAAAGATCCCAAGGCTAGCCTGGGCTTTATGATTTGCAGTCTACTTGGGACTGTATAACAAGGACCTGTCTTCAAGCATGATCATTAGTAAGGAAAGAAATTCTGACAACGTTTAGCATGGATGGACCATACTAAGTGAAATAAACACCCACAAGAAGATAACTACTGTATTTTTCTACTCATGGTTGAATAAGTCAAATTAATAGAAACACAGTAGGATTATGGTGACAAAGAGCTACAACGAGAAATGGAGATTTAGTGATATATTAATTTTCCATTGCCAATAACACAATATACAGATTGAGTGAGTCATGAGAAAAGAACATTTGTTTGACAGGTTTAAGCCCAAGATCAAGCAATCACATTTAACTGATGGTATTTTTCCAGTCCTAAGTAAGTATAGGGTACCACATGGCAAGAGACAGGAAGTACAGGTTTAAATGTGTAACTGACTGCTTTCTCTCCTTAAAAAGCCAGGGGGATTCAATTATGAGGGCTCCACTGTAGTAATTCTATCTAGCCTAAATTTCTCCCAAGAAACTCAAGTATTTTACTGCTTTCACAATGAAGCCTTAGAGAGTATATAAACTGTGTTCAAACCATAGGAAATAGACCTAGAGTCTCAGACAACAGGATTGTTTTACAAGATTGTTTTGAAGATAGGTTAAGTTACACAGCAATGCAAATACTCGTTTCTAATGTAATTTTTATTACCACGAGAGGACTAGGATAGAATCCTCAATAAAAGAGAGACGGAAGGGGTCTGAAAGATGGGTTAGTGGGTAAAAGTGCCTGCTGCTAAGCCTGATGACCTAAGTTCAATCCTTGGGGCCTGTGAAAGGATAGGGGACAAACTCATTCAAGTTGTCCTGACCTGCACATGAATACCATGATGTATTCTTACATGCATGTTTGCAGACACACACACACACACACACACACACACACACACGTTGTTGTTGTTGTTTTAGAGTAGAACAGAGGGTGGAGTGTAACTCAGTTGTAGAATATGTCCTTGGCGTGAGTGAGGCCCTGTGTTGCATCTCCAGCATCACTGCTGTATTCTGCTTCTCGTGCAGGATGGCCTTTGCGGTACTGAAATATCTGGTTGGTCTAGTTAAGATCACAAATTTCATGTTCTTTTTTGCCACAGTAAAAAAGTAATCATAGAATCACCTGAATAATCACATGCTAATCCCTGCTCTAGATAAAAAGCATGTAAATGAGGAGGACATAGTGCCTGAAGTGTGGTATTGATGGAAGATACAGTATGACTGTTGTGTCAATATTCGCTGTTACCTAACATATTCTAAAGACCTATACACAAAATATTAATTTATTAGAAGCTAATTCATAAGTATTTTTGTTTTTGTTTCTTATGGTGCTCAAAATTCTCATCAGGCAGGTTTTAGTGAGCTGCACCTCCAGCTCAATGACATAACAGCAATTGTTATAAGTGTAGTAACCTATTCTAAGGCAGACTGTAAATAACTGATGCTATTACACTTGATAAATGCAATCTGACGCTAAAACCAATTTGAGTTCATTACGATGTGATACTTTGTTCTTAATCTCTTCTTGAGTTCTTAATCTCTTTATATTAATTTTAACTGTGGAACTGTAAGCATTTATGAGATTGTGTATGTATACTTAGTGTGATTGCATGTCCCTGAGGAGGCAAAGGCACTGCATCCCTCTGTTTCTAGAGTTGCAGGTACTTGTGAGCTAGCTGCTCAGTGTGGGTTCTGGGAGCCAAACTCAGGCCCATGTAGAAATGCATGTGGTATATACTCTCTTTTATGGTTCTTTAACTGTATATATGTCTGTACAGTACACTCTTGCTGACATCCCTCGAACTGGAATTAAAGACTTATTAGCTGCCATGTGCTGCTGAGAAGGGAACCCAGGTCTTCTGGAATAGTAACGCAGTGCGCTTAACCATTAAGCTATTTTTCTAGCACCCACAGTATATACTCTTAATCATTGAGCCATTGCTAGCTCCAGAAACACCTGCAGAATAGTTTTAAGGAATCACTTCCTCTCATCCTTTCCTCTCTCCCTCTATATTGTTGTTAATATTGTTTTGTTTACATTTATTCTTATTTTATGTGTATGAATGTTTTAACTGCATGTGTGTTTTATTATGCACATGAAGTGTCCCAGGAAGAGAGTTTCAGATAACCCTGGAACTAAAGTTCTAGATGATTCTGAGCTGACATCTGGGTTCTGGAAACTGAACCCAAGTCTTCTCATCTTCACCATTGAGCCATCTCCAGCCCCAGTTGCTTGCTTTTCCCCCCAGAAAAGTGTCTCACTCTGTAAGCCAATCTGGCCTCTGATTTTCTCTCCTAAGCTCTGGAATTACAAGGCTTGAATCTCCATACTCAGCCTCAGACCTATCTTTGCTATTTACAGTGGTGTTAGTTGTATCTCTAGTACATCTTTTTGTTGTTTTGTTTTTGTTTTGCTTTGTTTTCTAGTTTTTTCAAGACAGAGTCTTACTACAGTAGCTCTGGCTGTCCTGGAACTCACTCTACTCTGTGTGCCTGTCTATGTGTAAGCATGTATTAAATCCAAGTTTTGCACATGAGAGGAAACATGCATTTGTCTTTGAGTTTTCCTTACTTTGCTTAATAAAATGATCTGTATTTCCTACAAATGTCGTGATTTCTTTTTTCTTTACTGCTGGAAAAAAAGTATATACCACTTCTTTTATCCATTCATGTGATAGATATCTAGGCTGTTACCACAATTTAGCCATTGTGAATAATATAGCAATCAACATGAATGTAGAAGTATCTTTGTATGTTTGGGGTTGATATAGCTGGATCACATTGCAGTTGTCTATTAGTCTTTCTTACTTCCATAGTGGCTACACTTCTGTTTTTTAAGTATAAAACATTTATATTTTTGTCTGTTTATAATTCACAGGAAGGCTGAAGTTACTTTAGATGGAGTTTGGCCAACAGATAAAACATCCCGATGTTTAATAAAGAGTCCAGATCGGCTTGCTGATATCAACTACGAGGGGAGATTAGAAGCAGTCTCAAGAAAGCAAGGGGCCCAGTTCAAGGAGTATCGGCCTGAAACTGGTTCTTGGGTGTTTAAGGTATAGTTACTTAACCCACTTCTAGCTTTTAGAGTTACAAAATGAACTCATCAGAAATCTTTGTCTCCTTCTTAAAAATTGGTTTATTGGTGTATGTGTGTGTGTGTGTGTGTGTGTGTGTGTGAGAGAGAGAGAGAGAGAGTCTGTCTGTCAATATCAGGTGTCTTCCTCTGTTGCTATCTATCTATCTATCTATCTATCTATTTATTTATTTCTCTGGAGGCATGGTCTCAATGTGTAGCCTTGGCTGACCTGCCATTTGTTTTGTAGAATAAACTGTCCTTGAACTCCTGCTTCTTTCTTTTTTTTTTTTAATATTTTTTTTTAAAGATTTATTTATTTTATACATGTGAATACACTGTTGCTGTCTTCAGGCGCACCAGGAGAGGGCATCCAATCTCATTATGGGTGGTTGTGAGCCACCATGTGGTTGCTGAGAATTGAACTCAGGACCTCTGGAAGAGTGGTCAGTGCTCTTAACCCACTGAGCCATCTCGCCAGCCCCTCCTGCTTTTTTCTTAATTAAAGGCATACACCACTACCCAGCTCATCTTACTGTTTGAAACAGTCTCACTGAATCTGGAGCTCCCTAATTCAGAAGATTGGCAAACTAACTACCTCCAAGAACCCAAAATTACTACTGCCTCTCCAATGCTGGCCTTGTAGTTGTGGTGGTCTTACCCAGCTTCTTGTTGGAGGTGGAGGTGTTCTGAACTCTGGTACTCATGATTACATGGCAAACAGTTTACCAACTGAGTTATCTTGCTAGCTTTGATCAATTGCAACTTTCCCCCCTCCTTTCAATTCTTGTGTGTGTGCATGTGCAAATGTGTGGGTACAAAAACATTACTGTTTACAAGTGGATGGCAAAAGAAATTCTAGGGGAGTCAGTTCTCTCTACCATGTGGTTACTGGCGGTCAAAATCAGATTGTTAGACTTGGCACCAAGAATTTTATCTTCTGAACCATCTATCTCATGGACTCTAATTGTCATTTTTACTTTTAAATACTTTTGAAAATGGAGAGATTGACTGCTACTTGTTCTAGATAATCTCACCCAGTAATTTATTCTTCTAGACTGGTTGTATAATTTAGCTGGTTGAAGGCCCTTGTGTAGGTAGTGAACAACTAGGTAGTATATGTCAAGGGTCAAGGATAATTGCATATTATATATTTTTTTATTTATTTATGCATATGAATGCTCTGTCTTCCTATGTCTGTCTGACTGAAGAGGGCATCACATCCCATTATAGGTGGTTGTGAGCCACCATGTGGTTGCTAGAAATTTGACTTAGGACCTTTACAAGAGCAACCAGTGTTCCTAACCACTATACCACTTCTCTAGGCCTGAATTTATTCATTTATTCCTTTATTCATTCATTCATTCATTCATTCATTTATTTATTTTTGTTATTTTATGTTGATGAGTGTTTTGCATGCACATCTTTGTACCACATGAGTGGCTAGTGCCCAAGGAGCTAGTGAGCCTCCTATGTGAGTGCTAGGAATTGAACCTGGATCTTTGCAACAAGTTCTCTTAACCACTGAGCCAACTTTTCAGGACTGGGTGATTACATTTTAATTCTCATGATTACATTTTAATTCTCATATGTGTTAGTATGTGGGGCTTTTTGTTTCCTTGAATTTTTTTTATTTTTTAATTTTTGTTTGTTTGTTTGTTTGTTTGTTTTTATGTCCCCAAATAGGGTTTCTTTGTGTCCACCTGGCTATCCTGAAACTCACTTTGTAGACCTGTAAACCTGCCTGACCTAAATCTCACATAGATCCACCTGCCTCTGTCTCCCTACTGGTGGTACTAAAGTTATGTGCCCCCATGCCCAGTTCGTTGTAATATTTTGCATATATTCACTTAATTTTGAGTAACTATTATCCGCACTGAATGCTGTCAAAATTATAGAAAACTAACACACTGATATTTAATTAACATTTTCTTTTACTTTAGTAATTTAAGATTTATTTACTTACTTAACTTACTTATTTCTGTGCATTTTGCCCTTGGAAGCCAGAATATGGCATTGGAATCCCTGAAACTAGAATTATAGACTAGAATTAGGAGCTGTTGTGTGGGTCCTCTGGAAGAACCACAGTAGTTTGAACTGCTGAGCTATCTCTCTAACCTGTTTTAACTATTTTAATCTTTAATCTATTTGTGTCTTTTTTCAAAGGTATTAAAGATATTTGAGAGATAGTAAAGAAAGAGTGAAAAGAACACTTCATTGACTTTGCTGGGTTTCTTTTCTTCTTAGGTCTCCCATTTTTCTAAGTATGGCCTTCAGGACTCTGATGAAGAGGAGGAAGAACACCCACCCAAAACTACTTCAAAGAAGCTGAAGACTGCCCCTTTGCCCCCTGCAGGCCAAGCAGCCACTTTCCAGATGACTCTTAATGGCAAACCTGCACCCCCACCTCAGGTAGAGAAGGGCAGACAGAGAATGTGAATACAGCTGTGATAAAGAAGCCAGAGCAGTCACTCAGCTGTACAGCTGTACAGCCCTTGGAACTAAGTGCAAGGGAGGGCACAGTGCTGCAAGCTGCTATTTTTTATGCAAGATTTAAAGAATTTTCTTGCTGTTTGGATCGTTCTTCTACAGATTATAACTTTGAATTTCTCTCATTTGGACTTGTAATGTTTTGATCAGTGATCAACTTGAGATAGCATTTTGCTTGTGTAGGGCTGATGCAAAGTAAACCCTACTTTTATTGATTTCATGATGTGCAGTCTCATCCTAGTTTTTACCTCCATCACTTTTTTTAAAAGTCAGATTAACTTTCTGGAAGAATTTAGTTCCTTTTTCTCAAGTTGTTTGCTATATTTCAGGTAAACTTGTAATAACTGTATTTTAATAATTGTTATAAAAATATATAATTTTAAAAAGGAAGTAAATTATTTAACTTGGAGAGAATAGGGGCAGCAGTGTTTATTATAATTATTTGTGTAATATCCTTTCTCAGTATTGTTAAACCATTATAAGCCTTTTGTCCTCATCGGGAAAGGTTTGTAAATTAATTATTAGGTTGGTTGATTGGTAAAGTGATTTACTTTAATTTGGATGTGGTTTATACTCAATCAAGTTAAGTGATATTTTTGACTTACTGACTTACACCTTCAAAGAAGAGTTGTTTATGGAACTATGTAAATACCCTCTACCTCTTAGCTGCTAAGAGCAGGACTTTGAGGATTTTTCCATACTACAATTATTTTGGTTGCTCAGATGTGTGATTTTTATGATTTATTAAATAATTTCTGGGGAGGCACTTTCTGGAGAATCTTTTGTATGTTCATGTTTTTGTGTAAAGGTGGGAAGGGAGGGGATGGTAATTGTGGAGGTTGGAATGGTAGCCCTAAAAGAAATCAAAACAAAACTATGCACATAAATGTATGACTTAGAAGCCAGAGGCAGTTGGACCTCTGAGTTCAAGGACAGTCAGATCAACATAGAAAATTTCAGGTCAGTCTGAGCTCATAGTAAGACATTCTCTCAAGAAATATGTAAGTGAACATATTTTTTTATTTATCCATTGTTCCTCCCCGCCCCCAGCTCCCCATAGTCTTTTCTTAAAACCGAATCAAATAACCGGTTTTTTTTTTTGTCCTGCTGATGTAAACATGTAGAGTGATAAAGATATAGCTCCATCTAGGTAAACAACAAATTTATGCAATATTGGCACTTGATAGTCAGCTTTAATCACCAGAACCAAACACTAGGGGGAAAAAATCTAAATTCCTGCCTTTAGCAACTGACGGTGTAGTAGGCAAGAGCTAATGGAAAACTGAGAGCAAAAGATAGAACAAGTTGTAGCCAAGAGAGAGCTGCTAAGGATTCAAATTGGGCAAATAGAATACAGTGAGCCGGATACACTGAGTGGTTTGAAGAAGTTGATAGACAGCAGAACTGGGAGAGAAGTTCTGTTTGTGTGCATTATGAAGACTGCTCATGTTAGAGTTTATGGCATCCCTTCCTATTCCCTGGTGACATTTGAGGGAGATAGACACCACAAGTGGCTAATTACTAGTTTTAGTTACTAAGATCGTATACTTAGCACAGGGAAACTACCTGAACTATCTGAATGAATGAAGAACAGACAGTACAGTCTTCTCATTCTTGAGTCGAAGAATCATACTGTTGCATTCTTCTTGGAGAAACTGATTTCCATAAAGTGTTTCTGAAGTCTGGAGGAGCCTCACCCGCACCACACCCCCAACATTAGATGAAATACTACCACAGACTATAATTGAAAAGAAAATTAAGCTGGGCGGTGGTGGCATACACCTTTGATCCCAGCACTTAGGAGGCAGAGGCAGGTGGATTTCTGAGTTCAAGGCCAGCCTGGTCTACAGAGTGAGTTCCAAGACAGCCAGGGCTATATGTACAGAGAAACCCTGTCTCGAAAAACCAGAAAAAAGAAAATTAGAAAAAATGGAAATTTCTTAGGTATACTTTAATCAAATTTGTGCACAGTTATTCCAGGAACTTTGCCAGTTTCTCGGCTTTATTGTATTTTCCTACCTGCTTGTCCATTTACAAGGCAATTTATCTTTAATGACTGTGTGAAGGTGAAACATAGAAAATGTTGCTCTTCAGCATTCTTCTTAAATGTCTGTCCTGTGTCCCTTTGTCTCTAACCTGGTCACTTTATGAAATCCTCCTACTTTGCCTGAGTGCTATGGGTAAGGATTCCTTGGTGTAGCCTAATCCTCATGTTAAGCAGAGTAACATGATAGTAAGGATAGTAAGTTGGTACCATTCTTCTTCCTTACTTCCTGTCCTCTGTCTTTTTTTTTTTTTTTTTTTTTTTTTTGGAGACAAGGTTTCTCTGTGTAGCCCTGGCTGTCCTGGAACTCACTCTGTAGACCAGGCTGGCCTCAAACTCAGAAATCCACCTGCCTCTGCCCGCCAAGTGCTGGAATTAGAGGCACGCACCACCACTGCCCAGCTCAGTCCTTGTTTTTTTTGTGGTCAGCTGCTTTTTCTGCTTCTTGTCAGATTGCTGCATTAGGCATAAAACACAAAGTGCATGTTCACTGAATTAGTTGATGCTCCTCTTACTAGGTAAAGAAAACAGTAACCATAATTCCCATTTTCAAGCCTTAAAGGCCTAGTAGACCAAACATCTGTAAGAAATGATAATACATTTTGATACACGGTGTTAAATAGGAAGAGTAGTACTGAGGAGGTCAAAACCAGTATCTTGCTGATGGAATGCGACATATCATAACTTTTGTTGAAAGGGTGCTCTGGCTGAGAGTATAGTTCAGCTTAGCATGTATTAGCATACACAAGGCTTTTGGATCCACCCCCAGTAGCACCTTAAAAAGTTGGTTCCTCAAGCCTTTAATCCTAGCACCTGGCACACAGGTGAGTGGATTCTGTAAGTTTGAGGGTAGTCTGATCTACATAGTGAGTTTCAGGGCAGTCAGGGCTACAAAGTGAGACCCTGTCTAAAAAAGTAAACATATTAGGGAAGAAAGTTCCCTGTATTTATAGCATGGGAGCATCATACTAGGAATCTCTTTGCTAGGTCCCTTTACCACCAAGTTCCCATCCCCAGGATTTTAAAGCATAAAAGTAGTCTGATATGCCAAGAGCTTTACTTTTTCTTTTCTTTCTTTCTTTTTCTTTTTTTTTTCTTTTTTTTGACATGGTTGCTGTCAAACCCATCTGTGCCTCGAACATGTCAGGAATATGCTATGCCACTGAACTTGGGACCTAAGCCCAACATTGCCTTGGGAACATTACCTAACTTTATTAAAGCAGTTTTGGGGCAATGTCTATAACTTACGTGGTAATACACTCTTGTACCATAACTGCTCGGTTTTTTCCTAGTTTTTTATAGGGTCACCCATTCTCTCTGTAAGGCTATTTGTTAAAGTTATGCAGGCTAGCTATAGCAAATGTCCAGTTAAAGAAGAAATTGAAAATGGTGACTAATAGTGGCTATTTTTGTTCAGAGAGATCATTGAAGAGGCTGAGACAGCAGGATGTGTGTTCAAGGCCATCCAGGCCTACATAGTGAGATATTGTCTCTAAAATAAATGTGCAAAACTCTTTGTGTATTTATAGATGTTTTGCTTGTATCTTTGTCTGTGTACTTTGTATATGCATTGCCCTCAAAGGCCAGAGCGGGGCATTGGGTCCCTGAGTTTTGGAGCCACCATGTGGATTTTGGGATTCAAACCTGAGTCCTCTATAAGTTCAGCCATGTCCTAACCACCAAGCTGTATCTCATAGTCTCCGAAAAACTTAGTTTTCTAAGTGACATTGAAACCCTATCTTTAAAAAGAGGAAAATACTTATATCACAGTATCTGTTTACAATATAAGCATAAAATAAGGCACTCATGGAACATCAGCCAGACATTGTTCAGGGATGAGTTATGTGATGTAAATTATAGCTTGTTGGGAGAAATAATACTACCTCTTGTCTTGAAAATGTTTTATGAATTGTATCAGTCACTTGTTAACACTTTACTAGGTTCTATTGTGTGTTTAGGATATGTCATAACAAATTTGTATTAAACTAGTTTATTTATACTGCACTTTTATAAGCATGTACTGGTATGTGTAGAGACTGGGGGTTGATAACAGATATCTTCCTCTGTCACTCTGCACCTTATATTATTGAGAAAGGGTTTTTTGTTTTGTTTTTTTCACTAAACCTGGAGCTCACCAGTTGGCTAGTCTTGCTGGCCAGCAAGCCCAGAGAGCCCCTTGCTTGTGCCCCACAATGCCTGACTTCTTTCATGGGTACTCTAGATTTAAACTTATCTCCTTTGTACCTAGTTAATTAGCCATCTCCTTAGACCATCCTTAACTCTTGTAACTATTATTTCTTTAAAATTGCTTTATAAATATAGATATAACTATGATTCCTTAAAACAAAATTATGCCCAGATTTAAATTGCCCACTATACTGCTGATTATTTACCCTTTTAGGGAAATTAAGTGTGAACATTTCTCACATCTCAGGTAAGACTGCACATATGGAGCACAACTGACTCTAGTCGCCCAAAAAATTCCAGAACCAAAACTGTTAGCTAGAAACTTATTTATACCCTGGCGGTAGTGGCATGCACCTTTAATCTAAGCACTCGAGAGGCAGAGTCAGGACAGCCAGGGTTCCTCAAAGAAACTCTATCACAAAAAAAACGTGAAACTTGGGGTTGAAGAGACACGGATTCAGATCCCAACACCTAAGTGGTAGCTCACAGCCATCTAGATCTCCAGCCCTGAGGAGGAATCTAAGCCTGTCCTCTAACCTCTTTTAGCACCAGACACACACAACACATATACATACATGCAAGTGACAAGAGGGAATTATTTGTGTATTAAGAATATAATTTGGGGAAATGCCTATCTAACATCCTTGATGGTACCCCTTTTCTCTTTACAATTACTTCCAACTACAAGTCATTGGGAAGTTGGGGTGACCCTGTGTAAACCAGGAAGTTTTGGTTGCTAACAAAGAGAAATAAGGTGTAGTTTTTGTCTCTGAAGACCACTGTTTGGGCATTGACTGGGTCATGATAATTCCAAAAGGATGGTCCGTGAACCATTTTGTTAAAGCCTCTATAACAAATCTGCTCTCATCTCTTAGAACAGGCAGAATATAATATCTCTATCATATTCTGAGTAAAGTTAATCTGATTTACCATTACTTTGGCTTATTTGAATGTTGCTTCTCTGTTTTTGCTGTCTGCAGAGCCAGAGCCCAGAAGTGGAGCAGTTAGGCAGGGTTGTGGAACTGGACAGCGACATGGTAGATATCACCCAGGAGCCAGTTCCAGATTCTGTGTTAGAAGAGAGTGTGCCTGAGGATCAGGAGCCCGTGTCTGCTTCAACACATATTGCATCTTCACTGGGAATTAATCCACATGTTTTACAGGTGATGTTGTGGCCCATCCTTACTATGACAGAAAACCAAACTAATATTTAATCTCTTCTGTCATGTCACATCTCTCTTCTGAGTATTCATGTAAAACTGTTGAGACCTCACTATAAGGAAAAGGAAGCAGGGTTCGTATTCCTATTCAGTGAGGGAACTTTATATTGATGGTGAGAAAGTGGCCTCTGTTAACACAACCTAATTTCTCAAGCATCTTTTGTAACTTTACTGCCCTGACTTTAGACAGGCCGTTTGAGAACTACTAGTTCTCTGAAATTGTGCTTTGTCTGCTTTATAGCGTAATTTTGAAGTTTCAAACATAGAAATTTTAGAGACATGGTAAACAGGTTTAATTTCTCTGCTTCATCTTCTTGCTTTAACCTTTTTGTTTAACCTTTGGCTTGTTTGACTCTACTGAATGAAGCACATACTGGGTAGTAGTGTGTTGCTCACAAAAATATTGTATACTTGTTCTGGGCACAGGCTTTAAAAGAAACTATTTTTTCGTTTGTATAGACTGCATTTTTCTTTTATGGTCTTTCAGTTTTTGGAAAATACTCATTCTGTAGATACTGCCTTTTTTAGATCATGAAAGCATCATTGCTTATTGATGAAGAAGATGTAGATGCCGTGGATCAACGCTTCGGTCACTTCCCTTCCAAAGCAGAGACTGTTCAGGAAATCTGTTCTCCTAGACTCCCCATTTCAGCCTCCCACTCATCAAAATCCCGCTCCATAGGTACAGTATAAAATGTGATGGTTTCAAGGACACTCGAGCTAGATTCTACTTTTCGTGTTTCTTGTTCTAAGCTGAATGGATTTCTTTAGCAGAACCCCTAAACTATGTATAACAATAGGCATTTGTTTTAAATACATACCGTACTCTTCCCTGCTATCTAAGGCAGGGAGATTTCTGTGGGTTTGAGGTTACCCAGAACAACACAGCAAGCCCCGAGGAGCTTGACTCAACAGCTCAGAACACTTGTCCTTGCAGAGGACCCCAGTTTAGTTCTCGCAAACCACATGGTAGCTAATAACCCTCTGTTCTCCAGTTTCAAGGGATCTGACACCCTCTTCTGGCCTCCCTGGCCACCAGGCATACACATGGTACATGCATGCATATACATACACACATACACACATACATACATACATACATACATACATACATACACACATATTGACACACATACTTAAGCACTTGTGCATAAACATTAAATGTCTTTAAAAAAAATTGGCCAGTGAATTGGTGTAGATGGTAAAAAGTGCTTGCCATCAAGCCTGTGGACCTGAGCTTGAGCTCTAGAACGCACATAGTGGAAGGAGAGAAATTACTTCTTGAAATTGTCCACTGACCTCCATGTGTGCATGCACACACACACACGTACACTCATTTTAAAACAGGAAAAATAAAACCTGACAAGGCAGGTTTTTAAGCATCATAAGTACCTCTTTATTGGGAAACCACTTGTGCTCATTGATAGCCATGTTTTAGTCACTTGTGAGTGTGGATTATATAGTAAGCTGTAGTCCAAACACCACTGTAATACTTAGATTCCACAAGTTAGCCATGTTCCTTTTATTTAGTCCTTACATTGTCTTACTGCTTTTATTGATAGCAAACATCAAGTATCTACTTTTCCCTAAACCTTTAAAAATCCCTGTGGGGTAATCACATATTTGTTTTTAAAACTTTTCCTTGGGACTGGAACTTGGCACTTGGGACTTGGCTCAGCGGTTAAGAGCACTGACTGCTCTTCCGAAGGTCCTGAATTCAAATCCCAGCAACCACATGGTGGCTCACAACCATCTGTAATGAGACCTGATGCCCTCTTCTGGTGTGTCTGAAGACAGCTACTTACACATACTTACATATAATAATAAATAAATCTTTAAAAAAAAAATTTTTTTTCCTTTTCCTACTAGGATTGCAGATGATACTTTATAGAATGCTGGCTGGAGAGAAGATGGCTCAGCAGTTCAGAGTATTGACTGTTCTCCATTGACTCTGCGTTCAATTCCCAACACCATCTATAACTCCAGGCCCTGATACACAGTGCCCTCTTCTGCATACACATGGGTATACAGTCATGTAGGCAGAAACACACACACACAATTTTTTTTTCTTGAAAAAAAAATCTCAAAAAATAAAAATATTATGGGGTATTGATATCACTGAGAATTTAGGCAATTGTAATTCAAAATACATTGAAAGCTAAAAAACTACCACTGGAAATTTTCTTAAAAGGTAAATAGGAGCCAGCAAGAAGACTCAGCAGGTAAAGATGCAAGTTTAATTCCTAGGACTCGCATTGTAGACAGAGTAAGCCAACTCCCTAAAGTTGGCCTTTTACCTCTGCTTACATTCATACAAATATACACACACTTTAAAAACCATAATTAAGCCAGGCAGTGGTGGCACACGCCATTAATCCCAGCACTTGGGAGGCAGAGGCAGGCAGATTTCTGAATTCAAGGCCAGCCTGGCCTACAGAGTGAGTTCCAGGACAGCCTGAGCTACACAGAGAAACCCTGTGTCAAAAAAACAAAACAAAACAATGATTGAGGGGCATGGTAGCTCACACACAATCTCTGACCCCTTGAGTTCAGCCTGAAATTTATAGCAAGATGCTATCTCTAAAACATATCAGCTATTTGTACTCAAAGTAAACTTGACTTTTAATAGCCTGCACTCTGGGGTATTTCTTTTCATCTCAGCACTTGGGAACCTAGGAAAGGAGGATTAAGAGTTCAGGATAAACATGGCATCTTAGCAAGACTTCATCTCAAAAAGAATCTTTTTTTTTTATGTTATATGTATAGATGCTTTTTCCTGTGTGTATTTCTGCATCACTTGTGTGCCCGGTACCTACAGACTGGGATGCATGTCTAATTATCTGGAATTCGAGTTACTGACATTGTAAGCTGCTACGTGGTTGATGGGAATTAAACTCAGGTCACCTGGAAGAAGAGAACAACTATGAGCCATCTCTCTATCCCAAGGAAAAAAAGTACTTTAGCTTGTTAAAGCATCCCTTGATAACATTTCCTCAGACCTAGCACTGAACATTATAATATCAGAACTTCAATTTTGATCTGTATGGGATTTTTTCTGGTTTTATTTTGTTTGTTTGTTTTGGGGTTTTTTGTAGTTAGGTTTTTCTTTTAACTTTTTTTTTTTAAATGAGGCTTTGATTTTAAGATTTATTTATTATTTATTATAAGTACATTGGAGCTGTCTTCAGACGCACCAGAAGAGGGCGTCAGATCTCATTATGGGTGGTTGTGAGCCATCATGTGGTTACTGGGATTCGAACTCAGTGACCTTCAGAAGAGCAGTCTGTGCTCTTACCCACTGAGCCATCTCACCAGCCCTGTAGTTAGGTTTTTCCAAGACGGGATTTCTCTGTGTAGCCCTGTCTGTCCTGGAACTCAGTGTGTGTAGATCAGACTGGCTCCAAACTCACTGCCTGCTTCTGCCTCCAGAGTGCTGAGATTAAAGACATGTTCCACCATCACCCAGCTGTTTTTGTATTTTACTTATATATACATAAGGCTATATTTATGCAAATATAAACTCAAAACTTTCAGATTTATGTATATTGAATTTTTTTTTGACTGCATGCATATATGTGTAACAGGTACATGCAGTGCCTACAGAGGTCAGAAGAGTGTCAAGTTTCTTGAAAGTGAAGTTATAGTTGGTTGTGCGCCTCATGTGTGCACTGGATATCAAACACAGGTCCTCTGCAAGAGCAAGGAGTGCTTTGAACTGCTGAGCCGCATGCTCTAGCCATTATAATGTCCTTTTAGTATACTCTCCATTCTCTCTTAGCCACTTACTTTGCCCTTTCCTGTTGCTTGGTCCCCAGACAATTTTTCTTCTACTATGTCATTAGTACATAAATAGTATTAGGAAATCTGTAATATCCAGGAACTATAAATAAGAAAAAACATGCAATATTTGTATTTCTGGGACTGATCTAATCCCCTGTATATTATTATACAGTTGCATCCATTATTGTTTGTTTGTTTGTTTGTTTCAAGACAGGGTTTCTCTGTGTAGCCCTGGCTGTCCTGGAACTCACTCTGTAGACCAGACTGGCCTTGAACTCAGAAACCTGCCTGCCTCTGCCTCCCAAGTGCTGGGATTAAAGGCAAGTGCCACCACTGCCTGGCTTTAAAGTAGTTTTATTGCATATACGATTTCAGTTAGGATATGACCCTTAAGAACAGTTTTACCCAGACAAATCACCCAATCTCACCACTTGATAGCGCTGTGAACTTAGAAAGGCCCCTCTCTAAGCCCAAGTTCCTCAGTTTTAAATGTGAGTAGTGATGCTAAGGCTCCCTGATGAATGTTACTGAAAAGGGAAGTCTACACATAATTGTCTTTAATGTTGATATTAACGTACTCCTCAAGGATTCTTGTTTTTGTTTTTCCTTTATAAAATCATTAAAATTCTTGCTTTGATTTCATAGCTGAAAGGGTTAATTATTGTGTACTGGAGAGATGGCTCAGTGGTAGAGAGCTCATACTGCTCTTGAAGAAGGCCAAAGTTTGATTCCCAGCACCCATATCAGGCAGCTTACAACTACCTGTAACTCCAGGTTCAGGAGAATTGGACACTATGAATTAGCATCCATAGGCAGCTATAGACCTGTTGACATACCCACAAACATATACATAATTTAAAATCTTTTTAAGTAAATATTGTGGCACATGCCTTTAATCCCAGCACTCAGGAGGCAGAGTTCAAGGCCCACCTGGTCTACATAGTGAGGTCTAAGACAGCCAGGCTATACAGAGAAATCTTATCTAGAAAAAACAACAGCGAAAAAAGATATAGCCAGGTGTGGTGCACATCTTTGATCCTAGCACTCAGGAGGAAGATTAAGGTGGATTTCTGAGGCTCACTTCATAAGTTCTAGGATTTAGGCTACATAGTGACCTTGTCTCCAAAGAAAAGTGATTATTGTAAAATCTGTCTGAATATCTTCATCCTTAGTGATTTTATATTGTTAGTGAAGAAACAAACTGTGTCATTAAGCATCTTTTCCTCTTTGTTTCAGTTGGTGGGTTGCTGCAATCAAAATTTGCAAGTGGAACTTTTCTTTCACCAAGTGCCTCCGTGCAAGAATGTCGCACTCCCAGGACAACATCTCTCATGAACGTCCCATCCACATCCCCCTGGTCTGTCCCTCTGCCCCTGGCCACTGTGTTCACAGTGCCTAGCCCAGCCCCTGAGGTTCAGCTAAAAACAGTGGGGATACGAAGGCAGCCAGGCCTAGTCCCTCTTGAAAAATCCATTACGTATGGCAAAGGGAAGCTCTTGATGGACATGGCCCTCTTCATGGGACGTTCATTTCGGGTTGGTTGGGGTCCCAACTGGACTCTTGCTAATAGTGGAGAACGACTGCATGGCTCTCACGAACTGGAAAATCATCAGGTTGCTGATTCTATGGAATATGGATTCCTGCCCAATCCAGTAGCTGTTAAATCGTGAGTTATGTTTCTTGATGCTTTGGGGGAATGTCCACATTGTAAATGGGGCTGTTCTGTTATCAAGAAACCCAAGATCAGCACCCTGCATTTTGATATATCTATGTAATAAATTTTTAACCCAAGTATAAGTATTTCATATATGTTGTATACATAGTATCATATATGTTCCTATGTAATCCCTATAATTAAGTCCTCTGGTAATTACCATACAAAATGTATTGCATTTACACCAAATATGTACAGTTTTTTAATGTATTTTTTATAATCCTAATAAGTTTGTGTATATTTACTTTGGATTAAATGAATGATTACTTTATTAATTTTTAATTGATTTTGGAAAAATAAAGATCAGTTTTATGAACATCTCAGGAAAATCCATTCTAAATTTACTAATTGACTCTAGATTATGGTATTATATTATTTTGAAGATTATTAAATCAGTTTTAGAAGTTGTATCAAATTCAGACTGACTTCATGTTCATCTAAGTTTGTAGCCTATCTCAGCATGGTGGTAGTATATATCTATAATGCCTGCACTAGAGACAGGCAAAACTCACTAGAGATAGCAAGAAACTATCTTAGAAACTCAAGTGCTAATACAACCCAGTAGGACTGCACTTCCCTAGCATGCCCAAGATCCTCACTTCAATCTCTAGCACATCAATTTAAAACAGATACAAACAAAGGGATTAAGTAATTTAGAATCTGGCCATAGGCCGAGCAGTGGTGGTGCACACCTTTAATCCCAGCACTTGGAAGGCAGAGGCAGGCGGATTTCTGAGTTCGAGGCCAGCCTGGTCTACAGAGTGAGTTCCAGGACAGCCAGGGCTATACAGAGAAACCCTGTCTTGAAAAGAATCTGGCCATAGGTGTTGGCACACACATATAGTCTGGTCACTTAGGAGATAAAGGCTGGAGAATCAGAAATTCATGGTCTTTCTTGGCTGTATATCAAGTTTGGGGTTACATAAGATGTACCTCAAAATATTTAGTGTGTATAAGCTAACCTTCATAACTTTTGACACCTAAGTATTTGTAAACTAGGCATTCTACATATAACTTTTGATGCTTAGATTTTGTAGTGTCCAAATAAGTAGTGAAACAAGTAACTACTAACTCCCATACTTGTACCCTGAGCTGTGCTTTGTTGCATTAAAATGTATTGGTTATCTTACACTTTGTATCATTACTCATACATGATTTTATAAACATCAGCATTGGTCACTTGGAAATTATTGTTCACTAACTTTACACATGTTGAAAGATATAAAGTTCTTACTATTTTAATAGTCCTCATTAGTCTTTTTAAGATTTAAGAAGCTGACACTGTGTAGATTACTGACTTAGTATTTCCTACTCTTCCAGAGGACCCAAGTTTGGTTTCCAGCACCCACAGTGGGCAGCTCATAACCTCTTGTAACTCTCACTCTAGGGTGTAAGTCTTGGACAGTCATTTATAAAAAATAGAATTAGGCTCTGAGGGCTGTGAATGTAGCTCAGTTGATACAGTGTCTGCATAGTATGCATGAGGCTCTGAGTTTCATTCCCAGCACAGCATAAACCCAGTATAGTGGCCTGCATGCCATCATTTTGGAGGCATCTGGAGGCAGGAAGATGAGAAATTCAATGTGATCCTTAGTTACATGTTCAAGACCAGCCTAGGCTACATGAAACTATCTCAAAAAAACAAACATTGCAGTGAAATGCCTTTTATTCTGTTGGAAGTCAGAAATAAAGCATAGGTTATTTGTAGGGAAATTTCAGCTGTCTTCATTTTCTGACTCATCTGTTGTTTCTTCTAGTCTATCTGAATCCCCATTCAAAGTTCATTTGGAAAAACTTGGCTTGAGACAGAGGAAGCTGGATGAAGATCTGCAGTTATACCAAACACCTCTAGAGCTCAAATTAAAACATAGCACTGTCCATGTAGATGAGCTGTGTCCTCTCATTGTCCCCAATCCTGGGGTTTCAGTCATTCATGATTATGCAAACTGGGTTAAGGAGTCACACAGAGATTTACTGGAACTACCAAGTAAGTACACATCATGCTGCTAATCTCCGTCCTAGGAGTCAGGTCAACAGTTGCATGTGTTTCCTTATGGGTGTCAGGTGACTTCCTGTGCTTACATATTGCTGCAGTTCACCTGGGACAAGAAAAAAGAAATTATGAGTTGCTGTTTTTAATCATTCTTATGGCTTGTAATTTATAAATACTTCCTCAGAGACCCACAGCTAATCAAAACCTTCAGATTTTGGTCATTGTATTCCTCTTATTTCAAACCAAGATATTTAAGTATGTGTTTTGCAAATCATCTTTATAAAATGAAAAATTTTTTCCCATCTAAAATTTTACTGACTTAATTGCCTCTAATTAGATTTTAAAAATAACAGTAACATGAGGGTAAGTGAAAGGAAGCCCTTTAGCTGACAAATAACAAAGACATTTAGTACTCATGCTTGTTATGTATGGGAAGTTCAGACTTAGAGCTGTCAGTGTGTCAGGAGTTGTGCAGTGATTTGCCCTTTATCATTATTGGCATGTGCTAATGATGTGTGTGTGTGTGTGTGTGTGTGTGTGTGTGTGTGTGTAAACAAACTTTAATCATGCTCACCCCCTTTTATTCTCTTTACTTAACTTTATCTCTTCCATATCCCTACTGGTCTCCTTTTACTCACTATGTGTGTCTGTCAATCAGTGTTTTTGTTTGTTTTTGTTTTTTGGGACAGGCTTGCTTTGTGTAGCCCACTTATAGAAAGAAGACACTAGTTTGATTTTGTTTTGTTTTGTTTTGTTTGGAGTCTGACTTACTTTGCTTACCACCCATTTACCTGCAGATGCCATAGTTTAATTCTTTACAGCTCAGTAAACCTCCACCATGTAATATAGACTCCACTTTCTCTGTCCAGTCCTCGGTTGATAAGGCTTGTAAGTTCAGGGCTGGTTCCCTAACTTGTCTGTTGGAAATCAAGCTACAGTCAGTGTTCTGGTGTCTCTGTTATGAATTGACTTTCATTCTTTGGGGTAAGAAGTCATAGAGCTAAAACAAAACATTTCAATTTTTTTAGGAACCTCCACACATTGCCATAGTGACTGGACTAATTTATATATCCAACAACATACAAAAACATTCCTTTTTCTCTAAACACTGTCAATCAGTACTTGATAATTTTTGAGTAGTTTGGTTTTTATGTTTTCTTAATGTTCATCATTCTACCTAAATCTCAAGGGAGTTTTGATTTGCATTTTCTGGTGGCTAAAGATCTGTACTTGTTTGGAAAATATTGGTTCGTTGTTACTTTGTTGTTATCTTTTATTCTAGATATTAATCCCTTGTTAAACAGATGCAAAGATTTCCTCTCTTTTCTTTTCTTTTTTTTTTCAAGACAGGGTTTCTCTGTATAGCCTTGGCTATCTTGGAGCTCACTCTGTAGACCAGGCTGACCTCGAACTCAGAAATCTGCCTGCCTCTGCCTCCCAAATGCTGGGATTAAAGACGTGCGCCACCACTGCCCGGCTTCCTCCCATTTCATAATCTGTCTTTTCACCATTAATTTTTTTATAGTGCAGAAGCTCTTTACTTATGTATTATAATTATAATAATTAATAATAATAATAATTTTAAGAAACAACTTGCTGTTTATTGGAGTCTTCTGTAGGAAGGCATTGCCTAGGCCTGTATTTTCTGTCCTTTCCTGTTTCATTTTAATTTCTCAAGTCTTAAAGTCTTTGATTCATTTTGAAGTGATTAGATTCAAAGTGAGGTATAGGACTCTGCCTTCAGTCTCCAGCACTGGAATATGCAGTTTGCTAGCACCTCTTGTTAAATAGCTGTCTGGTCTCTAATGTTTTGGCACCTTCGTATGGCAAGCCCAACATTATATTTTGTGTATGGTTAGGGGTGTGTGTGTGTGTGTGTGTGTGTGTGTGTGTGTGTGTGTGACTGACTCAAGTGTCAACTTGCAGGACAGCTGCCCTAGCAGTAGCTGTATTTCTACCAGCTGTCTCTAGTGATAAAGCAATCTACTGCTGCTGTTGGGGAGTAAATTGCGGATGGTAAATGATTTCCAGCATCTATATGGAGACTCATGACCATCTTTAACTCCAACTAGTGCCCTCTCTTCAGGCCTCTGTGGACATATTGCACATACATGGTACATAGACAGACATACATACGTACATACATACATACAACTCCTACACATAAAATAGTTTTCTAAATGCATTCTGTAGCAAAATTTGGTCAAATTAGAAAATCCCTTCTTGACCATCACAGTTAATAGCCACAATCAGGCTAAGAAAATTTGTTTAAAGGAGCATCAGGTTGCTATCTAAGTATCACAGCTGTCACAGGTACATGGCGTGAGCAGTATACCTTATGCTTGGGCAGCTTATAAATTGAGAGGAACAAACTGGGAGAAGTGAGCTCAGAAACTTGAATGGGTGTCTTTTGTGTTGATATGTGTACCACAGTTAATGATGGCCTCTCAAGAGTTATTGACAAACTTTAAATCATTGGTTTTTGTACTTTGTTAGTTGTGAAGCACTGGAGCCTGACATGGACATTATGTGAAGCCCTGTGGGGCCACCTGAAGGAGCTTGACAGCCAGCTGGATGAGCCCAGTGAATACATTCAGACTCTGGAGCGAAGAAGAGCTTTTTCCCGCTGGCTGTCCCATACTGCTGCACCTCAGATTGAAGAGGAAGTCTCCTTAACCCGCAGAGACAGCCCCATAGAGGCTGTCTTCAGCTACCTCACGGGCAGTAGGATTAGTGAGGCCTGTTGTCTGGCACAGCAGTCAGGTAGGAATGAGATCCTCTCTACCACTACCTACTTCCCTCACACTATCCATGCCTCTCAATTGTAATTTTTCTTCTAAATATATCCAAGTAAGATTGTTGGTTCCTCTAGAGACCATTTCTTTTTTTCCTAAACAATTCTCTGGAAACTTAAATGTTGTTTATTTAATTAAAATTTTATTGATCTTATATGCATTTGTAGTAAAAATCAAAAAATTCAGGTAAGTAGAAAACAATAGGACAAAATCACCCAAATTCTAAGACTTAGTCACTGTAAATATTTAAATGTGTGATCTATACTTAGGTGGTTATCCTTGTAATGCATAGAGTATGTACAAATGTATGCATATAGGGCAACATGCATGTAAATGGCTCAAAGTTGCTGTCCAGGTTTTCCTCCTCATAGTATAGTGGTGAGGATCCTTGCCTGTCAAAGATAGCTCCCTGAAAAAAAGCTGGGCCAGGACAGAAACCCTGTGTGAGAAACAGACTGAAATCCACTGCTTCTGCCTCCCAAATGCTGGCATTAAAGGTGTGGGCCACCACTGCCCAGTTCTTCGCAGTTTTAATATATAACATTGGCATATTCCTTTGACAAATACTGAGCTGCGTCTTTCCTTCCAAAGCCTGGAAGAAGATGGTAATAGCCTGTGCTTCAGTAGGTGCGCAGATCCTTAGTCCTCTTCAGAAAACTTGTGTTTCTCTTATAGGTGATCATCGCCTTGCCCTTCTTTTGTCTCAGTTGGTGGGAAGCCAATCAGTTCGGGAACTGCTCACCATGCAGTTGGCCGATTGGCATCAGCTCCAGGCGGACTCCTTCATCCATGATGAGCGATTGCGAATATTTGCTCTGTTAGCTGGAAAACCGGTAATGTCATACTAATTTTCTTGTAATTTTACATTATTACTATAACTAACAGTTTGGCCTAGTTTCTAGGTAGAAATATTTTCAACTTAAAATGTTAGTTAGCTGGACATGGTGGCATACATACGCCTTTAGTCCTAGCACTTGGTAGATAAGATTCAGGTGGATCTCTGTGAGATCTAGACCAAGTTCAAGACAAACCTGTCTAGAAAGGTCCGGGGTAGCCAGGGCTACTTAGGCTACCCTGTCTCAAAAAGTAATTTTTAGAAAAAAATTATTACATTTGTTTGTGTTTTTGCATACTTGCTCTCAAGCATGTGTGCGTACACTATACAAAGGATAACTTGCCAGAGTTGATGCTCTTCTACCAAGTGGGTCTTGGGAGTCAAATAGGTCCTCAGGTTTTACCCATTCAGCCGGCCTAAAAATACTTTATTAATTAATATAAACTTGAAATAAAATTGGGGCTGGCAAGAAGGCACAACAGGTAAAGAAAATCACTTCTGTCAAGCCTGAAACCTGGGTCAGTCAGTCCCAGTAACCACTTCTAACAAAATTCTGATCTTCACACACCATGGCATACATATGCTCACATACAAAAATAAATACAAAAAAATCTATCCTATGCCACAGTAATATTTATATAGTAAACAATTTATAATTATGACTTCTCAGACATTTTAAAATCTATATTGATGTATTTGCACAGTTTTCCAATGTATTGCTCCTTTTAATAGCCACGGCTCTTCGTTTTACCAATAATGAAATAATTATTTTAATCCAGTTTTTGATGTTTATTCTTTGATTATTTCTTTTTTGGTTTTTTCGAGACTGGGTTTCTCTGTGTAGCCCTGGCTGTTCTGGTAGTCACTCTGTAGACCAGGCTGGCCTGGAACTCAGAAATCCTCCTGCCTCTGCCTCCCAAGTGCTGGGATTAAAGGTGTGCACCACCACCGCCCAGTTCTTTGATTATTTCCTATGTCTTATACCAATTATGGCAAGAAAATGGGATGGAAGATTTCACATCCAAGCCATAACATTAAGACTGGGTGTGGTGGCATACTCCTCTAATCCCAGCAGAGGCATGAAGGATCTCTTAGCTCAAGGCCAGCCTGTTATACATATTGAGGCCCTGTCTCAAAAACTAAACAAAAAATTAACATAAGTGAACAGCTTGTAGACATCCAGTACTAACCAAGGCAACTTAAAGTTGACATGGTAATGCTCGTGTCTCCTGCAGGTGTGGCAGCTCTCAGAGCAGAAACAAATCAATGTATGCTCCCAGCTAGATTGGAAACGAACACTTGCTATCCATCTTTGGTATTTGCTTCCACCAACCGCCTCCATTTCCAGGGCTCTCAGCATGTATGAAGAAGCATTTCAGGTATGTGTGTATTCAGAAGAGCCAGGTGAGAAGATGGGTATGGTAGGCACTCCTTTAATCCCAGCACTTAGGAGACAAGATGCAGGTGTCCATCTAGGACTACATGATGAGTCTGTCTCGAAAAAAAAAATTTTTTTAAAGTCATAGAAAGAAAAAAACATCAAATAAATACAAACTGCTGACTGCCCTCTTTCAAAGTAATATAAAATTGAAACAGACCCAGCAAATTCAAAACTTTATCCTTTACCTTGCTTGGCTCTAGAAGGGCTCCTCTTCAACTTCTCCTACCATTGACTTTCTTTTCAGGGGTGGGGGTGGGGGGAGTTCTTGTTTTTCTTTATTTCCTTTGTGGGAAGTGTTTGAGACAGGGTTTCTGTGTAGTCTTAGCTATCCTGGAACTCTGTAGACCAGACTAGCCTCAAACTCTAAAATCTGCCTGTCCTTCCTGCTTCTGCCTCCCAAGTGCTAGGATTAAAGGGCAGCACCACCAGTCTACCCACCATTTGCTTCTATTCTATTTAAAGAAGCCATGAATTTTCTTACTGCTTCTACATGGAATGATTTTTCATTTCTAAGACTAGCTTATCCCTTTGGGAATTGCTTAAGCCTGACATCACGTTTAATTTGCCCCTTTATTAACATTTAAGCTGAAATTCTTCAATGTCATATCTCACATCCCTTGTCATTATTGAAGTTAAAAAGTTGTTTTGAGCCAGATGTGGTGCACCCATTTACTACCAGTGCTTGCAGGCAGGTGGATCTCTGTGAGTTCTAGGCCAGCCTGGTCTAAATAGCAAGTTCCAGGCCACCAAGGACTACTTAAATAGTTGTTCTCAATCTGTGGGTCATGGCCCCTTTGGAGGTCAAACAACCCTTTCACAGGGGTCACCTAAGACCATGAGAAACACAGATATTTTTACATTATGGTTCATAACAGTAGCACTTATGAAATGACAATGAAAATAACTTTATGGTTAAGGGTCACCACAACATGAGGAACTGTATTAATGGGTTTGAGCATTAGGAAGGCTGAGAACCACTGACAGAAAGAGACAACCTTGTCTATACAGGTGTCTTAATAATTGAGACATGAGGGCTGGTGAGATGGCTCAGTGAGTAAGAGCACCCACTGCTCTTCAGAAGGTCATTAGTTCAAATCCCAGCAACCACATGGTGGCTCACAACCACCCGTGACGAAGACAGCTACAGTGTACTTACATATAATAAATAAATAAATCTTTAAAAAAAAAAAATAATTGAGACATGATACTACGGATTGAAAAGAACTGTTAAAATGCTTTTTCAAATTTTTTCTTTGCTGGGTGGTGGTGGCACACACCTTTAATCCCAGCACTTGGGAGGCAGAGGCAGGCGGATTTCTGGTCGTCTACAGAGTGAGTTCTAGAGAAACCCTGTCTCGGGGGGAAAAAAAAAAAACCAATTTTTTTCTTTTCAGAATACTTCTGAGGGTGATAAATATGCCTGCCCCCCTCTTCCCTCTTACCTGGAAGGCTGTGGCTGTATGGTAGAGGAAGAAAAAGACTCCAGGAGACCACTTCAGGATGTTTGCTTTCATCTTCTGAAACTCTACAGTGACAGGTAAACTTGGGAATCACTTAAATCAATGTAATTTGAGATAAATAAGGATGCAGTGGGGTAGGAATTATCACAGCAAACTATCAACACAGCACACACATTTCTGTCACTACATAAACTTCCTAATGCAATTTAGGGAATAGTCCTCAGTCCTAAATTTTAGAGAAGTATTGTTACTATAAATTAATATTGTTGTTTCAGGAATTTACATAGTTGAAATCATTTGTATTCCTTTGTGCCTGTCGTCTTCTCACTCAGCATGATGGTGAGATTTATCCATGTTAATGTGAACAGCCGAAGTTGGTTTGGAGTAGATATTTGTTTTCTGCACTGCAGACTTTTGCATAATTTACATACTGATTTGCTGGTGGGTAAATATTGTTGGTTTGGCTGTTAGGGAGAAGGCTGCTGTGGATATTTACAAAACTTGCTGTGTTAAGCCAGGTCTTTGTCACGGCTACTTGGGAGACTGAGGTGAGAGTGGTTCAGAAAAGCCCAAAAGTTTCAGTCCCTTGGGCAGTGTAACAAGAATGCTTGTTATTGCACATTCTTACTGGTGACGTGTCAGATCTCTGGGCGTCCTCTTCAGAATTTGGTATGGTATATAGAGGTACTCTCTATATGTTTTATATATTATATTATATATTTTTCTTTATTTTGGTAGTTTGAAAATGGGTTTCTAAGTAGACTGGCCTAGAATTCACTCTCCCATGAGTTAGGATTATAATCTTGTGCCTCCATGAAATAAGTTCTTAATAAGAAAGAGAATGGGCTAGGTAGAGGTTACAGCTTATTTCTACTTTAAACACTGAATGTTATAAAATAGAATTATTTAAAATTGTAGTGTCTGGTTTTTGTTAACATATCTATTCAAATCTTTTTTGGTTTTTGTTTTGTTTTATTTGTTTTTGGGGGTTTTTTGTTTTTTGATTTTTTGAGATAGGGTCTTTTTAGCCCTGGCTGTCCTGAACTCACTTGTAGACCAGGCTGACCTTGCTCTACCTCTGCTTGTGAATATGTGTGACTAAATGTGCCTGGCCTACTATTTAATTACTGTATTTTATGTATGTGACCAGTTTTGGCTATGTGTATAAGTGTAACATTCAAGTGTTTGGTGCCATTCGGTCAGAAGAGAGTGGCAGATTACCAACTAGAACTAGAGTTATGGATGGTTGTGAGCCACCAGCTGGGTGTTGGGAAGTGAATACTGGTTCATTGCAAAAGCAATAAGTGTGTTCTTAAGCACTGAGCTATCTCCTGTCCCCTTAGCTATTTTTTCCTTAATGCTTTCTGTGTTGTCATATATTTTTATATATTTTGGTTGGAGATATATATAAAATTATAATGAATTGTGGTTTTTGTTTTCCTGAAACAGGATTTCTCTGTGTAGCCTTGGCTGTCCTAGAACTCACTCTGTAGACCTGTCTGGCCTTAAACTCAAAGATCCACCTGCCTCTGCCTCCTGAGTGCTGGGTTTAAAGGCAAGCATCATGACCTCCCAACTGTATATTTTTTTTTAACAAGTGAGAAGGGATTTTGTTTCAGTTCATTTGCATGTTTGTGCTAATGTGAGTTAGAGGACACCTTAAGAGAGCTCTTTCAGTCTTTCCACTACTGGGTCCTGGGATTGAATTCAAGTTGACAGACTTGGAAGTAAGAGCAATAACCCAGAGCCATCTTGCCAATCCAAAAGTTTTTTTGTTTTGTTTTATTTGGTTTTTTGTTTCTTAGTTTTTTGGTTTTTGGGTTTTTTTGTTTTGTTTTTTTTTTT
>JADRCD010210653.1:517-18162 GCA_019843815.1 Montemys delectorum
TGCAGCACACCATCGGAAGTTTCTTGGAGCATTTCTCTCTATGGAGTTCCAACAATTGGAGCTCAACTACGAAATGTAAAGCGGACTGATAAGGGGCTGACGAGATGGCTCAGCGGGTAAGAGCACTGACTGCTCTTCCTCAGGTCCTGAGTTCGGATCCCAGCAACCACATGGTGGCTCACAACCACCCGTAATGAGATTGGATGTCCTCTTCTGGTGCATCTGAAGACAGTTACAGTAAATTACGCCGGAGCGAGCAGGTCTGGAGCGAGCAGGTCTGGAGCGAGCAGGGCCGGCAGAGGTCCTGAGATCAACAGCAGCCACACACATGATGGTTCACAGTCATCTGTACAACTACAGTGTACTCATACACATAAAATAAATCTTTAAAAAAAAAGTGGACAAAAAAAATCATGTATCATGTGTCCTTTCACATGTTTGCTTTAGCAGAACATCCTTTCTCCCGTGTCTGCTTCAGCAAAATGTTCCTTCACGACTCTGCCTTAGCCTTTCACCTGTGTCCATTTCGATGAAACTAACTTCACATGTTTGCCTTAGCAAAACACCATCCAAAATAACTGACTTTCCAAAGAACCCTTAAGTTTCCATTTCATGTATGTAACATGTGAATGTATCACATATGGAGGTGTGTAGTGTGGGTATGTGCTCTGTGCATGATTGTGTGTGTGTGTGTGTGTGTGTGTGTGTGTGTGTGTGTGTGTGGTGTAACTCTATAATCTGTCTGTTCGTGCTTTTGTGTGTGTGGTATATAAGAATATGAATATGTATATATATGAGTGCTGTATGAACATGTGTTTGCTATGAGTGTGTGTGCATGTTCCCTGGGCATGGTACATGTGTGCTCTGTGCTGTCATTCTCTAGAGTACAGGAGGAGTCTGCCACTAAGCACCACACTCTTCCTCTCCAGGCCTGGGTCTTGCCCAGAGAAGGTGCCAAGGCTCCTGTGCCTCGGGAGGTGATGTATTCCCTCATCTTGTCCTGAGATGGGGTCGGGAAGCTGGGGGAAAAGAATTCCACTTTTTCCTTTGCCCGTAGTGAGGAGGAGACTGGGAAGCTCAGCAGCTGGGCCAAATGCCTTTGTTAATGCATGGCCTAGACCTAGCGTAACAGGTCTATCCTAAGACTGGGAGAGTCCACTCTCTCACCTTCCCATTCTCCCCTGCCTGCCCAACTAACTGGCTCTCCAAGGTGCAGTGGCCCAGTCCCCAGCCTGCAAACTCTATGTTCCTTTGTGGTCTTGAGGCTCTGCTTGTGACCTCAGAGGTCCGCGAGCTCTCCCAGCCTTTGCACAGGGATCAGCCTCCAGCAGGGCTTCTGTTCTTTCTTCCTTGAGCTGCAGTGCTGGAGCAGGCTTGCTCACCAGGGAACCCTGACACACCGCAAAAGTTTCTCTCAGGACTTGCCTACCTGGACCTCAAGACCACAGCTTATCTTCCCTCATCTCTGACCACTGCTAATGCTGGATAGTTGGCCACCCCACCACCCAACACACACACACACACACACACACACACACACACACACACACTTGTCCTTGTGTCTCTCAGCTTCCTGTCTCTGTTTTGGTTCTCTTAGATCCCTGCTCCTCATCTGAGCCTCAGCCCATCTGATTTTCATCAAGCAGGGTCCAGAGATCTCTTCAGAGTCACTGTGGCCAGGGCTAAGCTTTTTCCACACTGAGTTAGCAGACCAGGCATCTGCTCTGTGTATGGCCATCATGCCTGACCCTGAACTTGGACCTGAGCTCTGTCCTGTACCCCTACAGCTCTCTTGACCCCTTCTCCCAACCCCAGGGGCTCCAGGAGCTCTAAGAGGCACCAACAAAGCTAGGTGTGAGAGACAATGCAGCTACCACTCAGCCTTATACCAAGTGTGGGATGTGGTGATGGGGGAGGGGGTTTGCCTACCTCCTAGGTCTCCTCTGTGTTCTAAGGTCCAGCCTCCCTTAAAGCCAACCTCCTACAGGATGGCCTCTCATCTTGTCCTCCTACCACAAGAAATAACATCCCTCAGCTTGAGACAACATGAACATCATCCCAGAACTGCAGAACCTCAGTATTTGTCCATGTAAAACAAGTTGGCTGCTCTGTTTTTCCTGTCTCTGATGTTCCACACAACTAGAATATCAGTCATTTCCCTAGAAGAAAGGCAGCTCCTGTCCCCGGAGACACAGTCCTGTGGCCTCAGACTAAAGTTATTCTCTCCACCGGCCAGAAGCAAGGACTCCATCAGCCACTGAGGATACTGGACCTCTGAGTCGTAGGATATTCTCATTTTGCTCTCAGAGATTGTGATAGCTTCACAGGACTCAACATAACACAAATGCAGATACCTGGATAATGAGTTAATCTGGGTTATTTGGGGGGAAAATACTTCCTAGGAACAAATAAAAAAAATTTATCAATAAAGCAAATTATTCCTTACTGTTGTCAGTATAGACCATAAGGACACACAGTCACTTAATTAGCCCCTCCAAATGGCATAAGAATTGGAATTCTAGGGAAATCTCTGAGCTGAGGAGTCAGACTGAAGAGGAGGCATGGCGTGGGATTTCTCCCCTAGCTGAGCATTTCACGGTGCAGGGTGAGAAAGCAAGTGGGGACTGTGAAATCTGCAGGTTCTTAGAGATGGAGGGAGAAAAAACGGCCCACACAGTTGCAGCTTCTCCTGCCGGCTCCACCCTCAGCATCCCAAGTTCTTTACATATCTCCTGCTGCATCTTTGCTGATTCTACATCAGCAAACTCAACCCACTAGAGATGGAGAACTCCGGAAGAAACAATGTATCTGTGCTGAGCACAAACAGACCTTAACCCTGTCATTATTCCCTCAAGAATACAGTGTAGCATCTGCTCAGACAGCATTGTCTCAGGGATTGCTAGTCAAACAGAGGTGGTTTAAAATATGTTGAAGGATTTGCAAATACTGTGCCATTTTTATCTAAGGGACTTGAATACCCACAGATCTTGGTTTCCACAGGCAGCGTGGAGAGGGGTGCTCCAGAACCATTTTCCACAGATGTTGAGAGAGGCCTGGCTCGTCTGCGGAAAGGGGCAAGGTAGGCTAAGTAAGGCCTTGTTCTTTATATGTATGCTAAGTAGCGAAAGTTCCAGTCTCCTCTGCTGTTTCCCACCTACTGTTATTCATTCTCTCTGGTACCATTCAAAGGGTCCGGCCTTGGGTTCATATAGGGATCATTCACTCTCTGGATAATGCTGACCTTCTGGGCCTCGGTAGGTGTTTAGTCACAGAGGCTGAAGAAGCAGCAGCTGTAAGCTCTCAAGCTTCTTCCCTTTCTGTACTTAGTGGACATCCTTATGCCCAGCCTATTTATATAAGTGATGAGTCCTTGGAGTGTTCACAGTGTGCCGGTTTTCAAACCAAGTACCAGAAATTTGCAAGTTTATAGGAAGCTGTGGTGTTTTTGAGGCACCCACTTGCATGGCCTGAGACAAAGGTCATGTTGGGAAAGACTTTGAAGCATCCTTCCCAGGAGGCCAGGCTCCATTCTAGATGCAATGGGATCTAGATTGGCAGGCAATTTCAGCAGCTTTGGACTTGGTGCTAGTGTTGTGTGTGAGTAATGTGGGAAGAGGCTGTGTCCAGGGCCTTCCTTGGAGGTTATGGGATGTAACTGAAGACATTGGAGACATCCTTCATCCTTCAAGAGAACCTACTTGCTATGACAGGTTAAAGGAAAAGTGAGACCAAGAGTGGTCTGAGGAGTCTAGCTGGACAGCTGGGCAGGAGGGAAGGAGGTCTAAGAGGAGATGTGTCCTTTAAGATGGAACGGGAGCCTTTAAGCTCCCGTGTTTCTCCTGAATGTTTTTCTTCTGTGTTGCCTCCCATAGCCCCACCTACAGAGCCTACAG
Source organism: Montemys delectorum (assembly GCA_019843815.1). Classification (NCBI taxonomy): domain Eukaryota; kingdom Metazoa; phylum Chordata; class Mammalia; order Rodentia; family Muridae; genus Montemys; species Montemys delectorum. The sequence goes on from JADRCD010210653.1 coordinate 4,411, forward strand.
CCTGTTCTGGGGCCCATTTGTATCTCATGCCTGGCTCTGCACCTCTGCTGGGGTCTTCCGAAGACCATCCCTGTGGATACGGCTCCGCATGCCACCCATTCTCAGGCTTTTAGCTGCTGTCTAAGCCTGCTCTGTCCTTCCTTCTGTCCTACTTTGACTTCCCCTACCCAGGGGCTCTGCTTGTCCAGATAAATAGGAAGATTAATGGACAGGAAAGAAGAGAAGAAAATCATTTTTGACCTGTTGGGCTCCAAGAGTATGTGGGGCATCTATGCAGATACTTCCACAGGGCAGATGGGAAATAGTGGGGTGGGGGGGAGGGGAAGGAAAACTCAATAGCATAGAGGAGGACTGACAGTCCTCATCGAAGTATACACAGGACAAGGAAATGTTGAGCATTGACCTCTGAGCATGCTGGAGAGATGAGTGAAGCATAAGAAGTGAGGTGCAGGGGCTAGAGAAATGGCTCAGTGGTTAAGAGCACTGACTCTTCTTCCTAAGGTCCTGAGTTCAATTCCCAGCACCCACATGGTGGCTCACAGCCATCTGTAATGGGGTCTGATGCCCTCTTCTGGTGTGTCTGAAGACAGCTACAGTGTACTCATATACATAACATTTAAAAAAAGAAGAAGTGAGGTACAGGAGATTGGGGGGGGAGTAGGGGGGATAGAAAAGACCCATGAGAGAAGAAAGGAAGATACGTCTAGGAGATACCTCAATAAATGAACATCCATATGAAATGGCTACACAGAATTAATTTTACTTAGACATTAAAGCACCACATTACTTAAGAACCTTCCTGGGTACTAGTTATAGGCAGTATCAGCAACCTTTGTTCTAGTCCTGTATGGAAATAACTTTTCATTTAACAGCAGAGATGAGCTTAACTTGGTGATGAAATTCACTGCAGCATCCATGGAGAGCTGATAGGCAAATGCATCAAGTCGGTGGAAGAGAGGGTTGCAGCTTCTAAGAGATGGCTCGGCCGGACAGGAGCTGCATTAGCCGATCTTCAGGGTTGACTGCTGGAGAGTCCTGATGGGAGAGGCCTCCAAGTCCTGAGCACCAGCAGAACACCAAACTCAGGATAAGCAGCATATGGAGGAGAGAGTGCTGTGACTCTGGGTCACGCTTAGATAATAGCTCTCCAGGGCTTCTCAGGTTGGAGAGCAGGGGCCTGGCCATTACGTGAGTCCTTATGCTCAAACAGGAATGTGTCTCCTTTTCTCAAAACCTTGAAGCAGAGCGACTGGGATCAAGATGTGCAAGCTTAGAAGATAGGGGAGGAGTCCTTCCCACCTCTGCCAACCTCTGGTGCCCTCTGGCTTCCCCTGACCATTCTAAACTCCTCCTTGGCTTTGTCACCTCCTCCTCTTCTTCAACCATGTGCCCTGCCCCTTCATCTTTATGACACTAGTGATGACATTCAGGGCTATCTGGAGGGTCCTGGACAATCTACTTCAAGATCCTCAGCTAAACCACCTATATAAACTCCTGTTTCCAGTAAGGAATTATTACTAGGACTAAGAGTTAGGGCTTGGGTATCTTTGGGTATTAGATCTTCTAAAGCCAGTTGTGAGCTGCCAGATGTGGGTGCTAGGAATGGAACTCAGATCCTCTGGAAGAGTAATAACCACCATCTCTTCAGACCCTTAATACCATGTTTCTTGATTAGATTAGCCTGCTATACACTAAGTAGCCAGACTTGGCCTGGTAAAAGAACTAGCTGATTCTGGATGGGGCCAGGATTCACATAGAAAATTCTCATCGGGCTGGTTAGTCATCAATGTCTCATAGGGTTCTGGGGAAAGAAACCCAGCCACACAGGTTGAAAAGAACAGGAAGTTACAGACTGGAGAAATGGCTCAGCAGTTAAGAGCACTGACTGCTCTTCCTGAGGTCCTGAGTTCAAATCCTAAAAACCACATGGTGGTTCACAACCATCTGTATGGCTATAGTGTACTCGTATACATAAAATAAGTAAATAAATCTTTTTTAAAAAAGAACAGGAAATTGCAATTGGTTTAATAATCTAAAGGAGACTGAGCTAGTTAGTGTAGTCAGTGATACTAGTGGGCTTGCATGTGTCTGCTAGGATATGGGGAAAGACAGCAGAAATGGTGTCTTAACTCTCAGCTACTTTGAAAGGATAAGGAATTTTTTTTCTTTTTGGCCTTACACTCAATCAGAGGGCACTGAGTAGAGAGGTAGAAGACAGGAACTGAAAATGGCGTGAGGGCTTTGATATAGTTAAAAAGGTCGAACATTTGCCTAGCATGCAAAAACAGCCCTAAGATTCTCTCCACACAGATGTACTGAAAAAATCTGAGAAAAAAAAAAAAGCCAGTGAGTACAGTGCTTACAAGTCAGCCCTGAAATGGGTCCCAGCCCTTAAGCACAAGGTAGGAGGCAGGGTGGCCACTGTAAGCTCGCTAGTCTGTGTTCATGTGGCCTGGACTCACCAAGTCTTTCTAGTGTCTGCCTGGCCAAAGCTACAGACCAGAACTCTTCCTCCAATAGTATGTCACCCGTCACCAGGGCCACTATTGGTTAAAGCCCAGAGCAGAAATTGTCTAACCCAAGTTCTCAGCACCATAAGTCTCTGAGATAATACTGGGATAGTAAGCCTTAACTCGCAGGGCTTGGTGCTGTAATATCTGCCTGTCCTGCGCTTTGGCCTCAGACACTCACAGGCTGGGGACTTCCAACACTGAAGAGCTTCTCCTCTTCTAGTCATGATTTCCACCTGGGTAGAACAGAAGGACCCCAGTCAGCCGATCGGTGACAGCAGAGGCTGAAACACTGAGTCACAGTCACCAGGCAACGCCTCATATGAAGGGAAGGAAGGGGTTCCCAGTGGATGGCTGACAGTTACCAGGTGGCTGTAGTGGGTCAGGGGGCCCCAACAAACTCACCCCTCACCCCAGTGAAGGCCAGAAAGAAGTAACATAGCTTCAACCTTTGACCTGAAAGGCATCTTCTCCACTATCAGCTACGTGATTAAAAGTGAATCACAGGGGCTGTATACTTTTCACGAGGATAGGTGTTTGATGGCCAGTATCCACATGGCAGCTCACAACTGTCTTTAGCTCCAATCCCAGAGGATTCAGTCCCTCTCTTCTGGCTTCTAGGAGCACTGCGAGCACACAGTAGACAGACAGACATGCGAGCCAAACATCCATACATGTAAATAAATACTTTAAATGAAAAAAATAATTAAAAAGAAGATTACAGAGGCTGGAAAGGGATAGCTCAACACTTCAGGACACATGCTGCTCTTACAGAGGATCCAAGTTTGGTTTCCAGCACTCATCTCATGCTGGGCACTCAGCTTGCGCTTATCACACACACACACACACACACACACACACACACACACACACACACACACGAGATTAAAAATAAAATACACCTTTAAAAATTAAAAAAGAATGAATTTTAAATTTTTTAATTTGTTGCTCGTGCTGGACTTGATTGTAACAGCCCTCTTGCCTCATCTCCCCAAGTGCTGGGATTACAAGAATGGGTCAGTGTGCCTTGTAGTTTTCTTTAAAGGAGAAATCTTTTAGCGATAGGTACTGATCTCCAAGATTTGATTTTTCTATGGCTGTGGTTTTTTTTTTTTCAAATATAGTTTGCTCATATAAAATTGAAATCCAAGTCCTATGGTCAGCCTCGGTTGCACCCATTCTCCCTGGAAGTGGAGCACACCCTAGCTTCACATAGCCCAGGTACACAGCTCCTGCCCACAGCTTGGGCTGCTCTGTTCTCCTGAAGACTCAGGGTGTATCCTGAGTGACACGTGGGGTTGGCAGCCTTCTGCAAAATTAACTTCTGATTTCTTTAGGCCAATTTGATGTGCACTTGAGTGTGTGTGTATGTGTGTGTGTGTGTGTGTGTGTGTGTTCAAGATCAAAACAGCAAAGTGTCACAATAGTCTTAGCTGAGCTATACTACACAAACAAAAGGTGGGTGGGTTTGGTTGGTAGGCCATGTTTTCCAGCCCCTGCTCAATTTTATCACAGTGCCAGGATCCTGGAGTGAGGGCTTTTCTGTGGGTCGAGTACTCTTAAGTCCGTGACAAAACCACTGGCCCATCTCCAATAGACAGGTTCAAACTCTTCTTGTTCCTATTTTCTTTTCTTTCTCTTCCTTTCCCTCTCTTGCCTTTTCTTCTTAATGTTTCAAATTTGTGCTCACGTCCTCTGACTCCTCCTCTTTGCCCCATCTTCCCAGACTCAGCCAAGTCAGGACCATGGATACTAGCCTGTTGAGGAGAAGTCGACCTTTCCCTCTGTGTTCCACAGTCCTCTGGACATCGCTGTCCCTCTTCCTTCTTATCAGTGAATGCCAGGCCTGTTACAAAAGCCTGATTTGCAATTCTCCCACTCTACTGAGAGCATCCCACTGTGCCCTTCTGAGTCTGAAGGGTTAAATTGGGGGCTCCGAGGAGTAAGGTGTGGTGGGATACTGCTATTAGGTCCACAGCCATAGAGTGTGCCTTGAGAGACTTGATCTGGGCAATGTCCTGGAAGACAGAGAGACTTTCCCGCCAGGAAGGTTCTCATGAAAACCAGTACAAGATGCAAAGGAATGCAAGGGTTTTTGTCAAACTACTGCTTGACACCCTTGTCTTCCTCATTGTGGGCCCCAAGTCATTAGCGGCTCTGCTATCCTCTGTATGTATGGTTCAAGCCACAGTCCTTAACAGTTACGGTCTGCAAAGTTGCCACGAACACTCCATCAGTGAATATGCCACACTTACTCCTGCAGAGACCAAGGGCTAAATTCCTGTGAACAACTAGCCACATTTTTTAACATCCCATCTATGTGTGACCTTGATGTGTGCTCCCTTCTGTTTAAGAATGTCCTTATTCTATGGACATTCTCGGTCCATTAACATCAGACTCTGCCCGGTAATACTTGACTGGGAAAGCTTACCTGACACAGACATGCTTAAGAGTCTTATAGAACCTGGAGTTCTGTGTTTGGGAGAGGTATGTGCAACAGCAAACCATGAACAAAAAGCACCACAGCCCCTCTGCGGGGAAGAAAGGGTGCTGGTATATAGCCTGTAAGAGTTTGAGAGCTGGGGGTTGGTGAGATGGCTCAGCGGGTAAGAGCACCGACTGCTCTTCTGAAGGTCCTGAGTTCAAATCCCAGCACATGGTGGTTCACAGCCACCCGTAATGAGATCTGACGCCCTCTTCTGGTGTGTCTGAAGACAGCTACAGTGTACTTAGGTATAATAATAAATCTTTGGGCCAGAGCAAGTCAGGGACTGAGCAAGCGGGGTCTGCCGGAGCGAGCAGAGGTCCTAAAGGTCAATTCCCAACAACCAGATGAAGGCTCACAATTACCTGTACAGCTACAATGTGTACTCATATACATAAAATAAATAAATAAATCTTTTTTAAAAAGAATCAATTTACTGGATTTAAAAAAAAAAAAAACAAAAAACTTTGAGAGCTGAACCAGAGGGCAGGGCACCGCTGTCCTGCCTTCACTGGGAGCATGGGCATCCAGGAGACAATGTCAACTGCACTGTGTTCCGAGTGACCGTGAAAATGCATGAACACTGACTTTAGGCTTATAGCTAAGTTTCAGTGCTTGCTGAATTTGCCAATCCAGATCTGCCAATAGTGAAGACCAACTATGTGTTTAACCCTCTTCGAAACTACAGCCCACTTTGGTTTCACTGTGGTGGCATCTGAGTCTCCTCGCACCCAACCCTCGTGACGGCATGGTAGAGCCCTTTCATAGCGTGTTTGAAGTATATCTGCACACATCCATTGTTTGGACCTGGGCCATTCTAGAAGGATGGGCACTTTGCCTATGCACTCCCACTAAATAACTCTCTATTGCCAGGTTAGGGTAAACACACGTGATCAAAGCTACACTTTGATTTCGACCCTTCTAGCGGGAGTTAGTGATGGAGGGCATGCTCTCTGGAGGAAAGGAGTCGGCAAGCTTCTCAGGCAGCAACACCTTCCGCATTCCTCTTCTGCCTCTGTCTGTCAATGATACCTCAGCGTTTGCTGAGCATAGCATGGCTCTAGAGCTGGCGTGCTGAGTCGAGGCCTCGGTTACTGTGACTGTTAGCATCACCGAGTGCTGTCCTTTCCCTTCACAAAGTGTCCTCAGACACAGAGCTCTGCCAGATGTGGCCCTTTCCAGAAACAGAGCATAGGTAACCACTAAGTCCTTCATTGATTTTTTTTTTTTTGTTTGGTGTTTGTTTTGAGTTAAGGTTTCATGGTGTCCAGGCTCGCCCTGGACTTGCTCTGTAGCCAAAGCTGGCCTTGAAATCCTGATCTTCCTAACTCCTCCCCCACCCCCATAGGTCTTCCATTGAGCCTATTGCAAAATCCTTCATAACCAAATGACTTAGCCTTCTCCTTTTCCTCTCAGGTCAGCCCACTGCCACCTTGGGAGTGGCAGTACACCTACTTGCCTTGGCCTTACTCTGATATGTGTGTTAACATAAACATGGGCAAAGCAAGGATCTGCTTGAGTACAAGATTTTGGGGGGAGGGGAAGGTTGAGGATTTGGAGGTGCTGGGCTCCCACACCTGGGCTACTCAAGCTGACTCTTAACTTAACTTTCTGTTCTGCTGACCAAGTACTAGGTTGCAGCACCCTCCGGTACCTCCCTCTCCTCCTGCCTACAAGCCCATCAGTCTTTACTCTCACCCCTGCAGAAGCAGAGACCTGCCTTGCTCTCCCACTGCCACATATATTAATCAGGTGATCGGGACCAAGGCTGGGTATTTTTTCTGCCCTTTTCTGCGGTTGCCAGTTTTTCGGCCCACAGGGTGCTTGGCCTTCCTTCCTTTACTGTCCCAGCAGGCCGTGGACCTGCCCCAATATAAGCCAGCTGCAAGGATGTCCCAGGACTTAGCCCTGCCTTACTTCAGCTGCTCTTCCTGTAAATGAGAGGAAAGAGCCTCCCTGACAGGACAGTGTGGGCTGTTAAAACGCTGGTGACCCAATTAGGCCTCTACCTTCCCTGGGGCACGCTTCAGAATTTTCCTGGAAAGAACAGCCTTTCCCGAAACGCTAAAAAGATCATTTGCTCTCTGAGCTTCGGCTCTCTGTCTTTACTTTTTTTTTCCCCGATGCTATCCGTTTTCAGAACTCCAAGACCCTCTCTTCGTCGATTGTATTTCCTTGGCTGACTGCCTCTTTTTTTGCTTGCTGTTTTCTTTCTTTTGATGATCGACTTAGGGCTGTTCTGGGGTCTGTAACTAAATCAACACAGCCTCTGCCGCTGATGTAATTCTAAACTTACCACAAACACAAATGCATGGTGTCAACCTAAACACAAAAGCGTGGTGTCGCCAGTTAGACCAAATGATGTCAGAGCCCAACTGCGCATGAGGCTTTCATTAAGTCAGGCCCTTGCCCCCGTCACTTGCATGTGCAGGTGTGTGTGGGGGCAAAGGAGTATAAGAGAGGCTGCAGAAGATTGCCACTCTCACTCTCAGGCCCAGAGTGTCCCTGTGGAAGGGACCCGCCTCTGTGACTTTGGCGGGTCTTCTCACTCCCGTGGATGTGCTTCCTTCTCTGGGAAATGAATACTGCCTGTGTACTAAAGAAGTCGGTGGGGCCCGAGGGGAATTGAAAGCTGCCGCACGCATATGAAGTCTCCGAGCACGGAAAGGGTTAGAATGGCTTTGCAGGGGTCAGGCTAGATGCTGAGATGTGACCAGTGAGGAGGAGGGTCGGCAGGAAGAACAGGAGGGCCTCTGTGTGGCCCAGAGTTGCTGTTTGGGGGTTGGTACAGCCAGCCTGAGAGAAGTCATTAGCATGAAACCGAGTTTAGGGTCACATGGATTGTGGGCTCCAAGCTGTCAGGAGTCAGGGGTGTGGCCTTTTGTCTTTGTAGAAGGCACAGAAGATGTGTGTGGTTTGGAGTTATCCCAGATAGTGGAATGTTACCCAGAAGCTTTAAAAATGGCACAAGTGGATCCAGCCTTCACTCCAGGGAGCTCAGAAAATGGAGAGATGGGATGAGGGCGGATCCATAGTAAGTGTTAGCAGCCTGCGTGTGACCCAGACCCCTGCTTCTGGGATCCACGGGGCTAGGTCTCATTCTAGTGGTTGCGGATAGCCCTGGGCCTAATTATATTTGACGTTAATTCCGTTCTCCTGTGAGGGGCTGAGAACAAGGAATGAGTCAGCACTCAGGTGATTTCCTGTAAACTTTCTTCTCACCTTAATTTATAAAATAAAGGCTAGAGCCGGTGATTGGGCACAGAAAGAGGGGCCTATGGAGCAGAAGGTTTGGGGAGAAAAGGAGATTGGGGCCGTGGGGGTGGACAGAGAAGGAGGTGGAAGGAAAGCAGAGCAGAAGCACGTGGCCTGGAGAAACTGCAAGTTATAAAGGGTCTCATAGATGGGAAGATGGTAGTGCAGTGGTAGGTCTGCCCAATCTAGGCACACAGCTTGTATTCATATTAATTGAGTTGTGTTTTCATTGCTGGGGCATATTTGGGTTGGGGATTTACCGAAACACTTATGATTGTTTTCTATGCCTGCCTGTCTCCCATCCCTAATGCCATGGAGTCTACAATGCATACTAAGAATGAGTTTGATTTGGGAAAGCTGGTGAGGTATGCCATGTTGAGTTCAGGGCTGGATGACATCCCCGCCCCCTAGCTTTTCTCCAGTGGCTACATGAGCTGGCAAAGGGTTAGGGCTAACTCTTGGGTAGGGACTGTCATTTACAAAGGCTCTGAAGCTGTGTGCCACACACACACACACACACACACACATACACACACACACCAGAGTTTCCACCCACCTTGTACTCTTGCCAATCAAGAAGGGTACATAAGGTGAAATGGAGGAGACGCTGGATGGGAGGAGGTTGAGGGTCTGAGTGGTGAGTACACAGTCACTCATGAACACCATAGAGTCACTCAGCATAAAGGTAGGAATGGAAAGGCTGAAGCGGGGAGAGCAGAGGGACGGTGACAGGAAGACCCATGGATGTCAGAGATGGGAGTACAGACAAGCAGTGATCCACAACATCTCACATGAAGGAGGAGGGGCTCTGGAGTGTCAGTGCTTCAGAAAGAGGGAACCAAGATATACCCTGCTGTGCCACCAAGGTGGTGTGGGTGGGGTTCAGGGAGGAGACTGTAGTCCTCATCTCAAAGCCTCAGAAAATTGAGCTGGAGGCGAGCCAGTGGCTGCCCACTCCCTGGAGAACAGATATCAGCTTAAGGTCTGCTTAAGGCACAGCCCCCTTCACATTAGGCAGGAAGGCCACCTCCAACAGGACTGGTCTATCCTGAACAGTCTTGACCCTCTCAGCCTTGGAGGACAGGAAGAAGTAAGCTGGCTGGTGCCAGGTAGTTCCAGAAGACTCCAGGGTGAGGTAGAAGGTGCATGGCAGGTGTGGGGACTGCAGATGCAGACAACCTCCCCTTCGGAGAAGACAGAACTAGAAGTGTGGGCTTGCCTGACAGAGAGCCGCTGGGCTCTGGCTTGATTGCTGCAGGAAGCTTACCAGACTGGCCATCCAACCCAAGTTCTAGAGTTGTGTGCAAGGCTGTGCATATCTCTCTGAGGTCCAGGCCTGTGGGACAGTTCATGAGAAGGGTTCATGGGGGGTTGAGTCAAATTCTAGGGGTCAGGAACTGCATCAGAGACCAGAGACCTCTTGTAGGCTGGCCTACTGAGTCACTGCTCCCCACAGCACCTTTGGGGGCTCCTTTCCTTTTGACAGCCAGAATAATTCCATAGAATGCTGGCTCCATTGTATCCAGAGCCCCTGGGCTGTGTCAGAAGGGCCAAAACCTCCTTCTGACTCAATGCTAGGCAAGGATGGAGTCCCTGAACTATAGTGTCCTCCAAGAAGCCTAGGGGAAAGCAGGGAGGACAGGGAGAGGAGATCCTGTACTCTGCAGATGAGTAGACCTGTGCAGCTGCTAGGAAGTCAGCCTAGCAGACCCTCAAGACACCGGAAGTAGAAGCACTGAGCCAGCTGTTCCGCTGCTGGGGATCCACACTGAAGAAATCAAAGCAGGGACCCAGGGAGACCCTGTACAATCATCTTAGCAGTGTTTACAAAGAGCCTTCCAAAGGTCTGGAGACGGGTGGCCAGATAAACGATGTGGCATGCTCACACACTGGACTCTGCCTTGCAAAGAAAGGGAATTCTGGCAAGTGTTCCAGCCGGTGGGAAACAAGCCAGTCACAAGAAGATAAGTTCCATATGACTCCTCTTACATGGGACGTCCATACAGTCTCAGTCTTAGACACAGAAGCGGCTGCTGCTGTTAGAAGCTGTGGTGTTTAAAGGAGATAGAACTTCAGTCCGGAAAGACGCAGAAGCTCTAAGAGCCTGTGTGGTAACTCGGTGCTCCCAGCATGCGGGAGTCTGAGGTAGAATTGTTTTGAGATTAAGGCCAGTAGATCATGAGTCCCTGTCTCAAAATAAATAAACAAAAAACAATTGACCAGCCGGGCAGTGGTGGCATACGTGTTTAATCCCAGCACTTGGGAGGCAGAGGCAGGCGGATTTCTGAGTTCGAGGCCAGCCTGGTCTACAGAGTGAGTTCCAGGACAGCCAGGGCTACACAGAGAAACCCTCTCTAAAACAAAACAAAACAAAACAAAACAAAACAAAAAAAGAGATAAATCTTCATGTAGCCCAGGTTGGCCTCACAAGCACCAAATGATGACCTTGACCTTCCGCCCCTCCTGTCCCTACCTCCACCTGGTTTTATTGTTGTTAAAACAGTAAAGGCAAGCTAAAGTGGTGACCCATCCCTGTAAAGTCCAGCATGTTTGAGGTGAAGGTAAGAAGGTCAGGAGATCAAGGTCATTCTTGACTCCATCGTGAATTTGAGCAAGCCTGGGCTACATGAGACTCTGTCTTAAGTTGGGGGAAAAAAAACAACAAGAAACCATGTTAGTAAGAAAGATTCATCCACAGTCCCACATGCTATTATAGCTCGGTAGATGATTGATTTATTTAGGACAAAAAGTTCCATGTTTTTTTCCCTATGAATTTTTTATTTAGCATTCAAGTGTCTAGGATTAACAATGATACAGTTGGCGAATATTCTAACCCACCCGGTGCTCAGATGCTCACAATTGCTTAGTGCGACTCTGTGACTTCAGGGCTGCCACAGATAAAGTGGCAATTAACCCTATTTTTGTTAATCAAATATTCTGCTTCGAGTGAACTCGCTGATTCTGTTACTTTTCTGTTTCAGTTTATTTTTTCGCCCCAGGCTTGTCATACTGTGATATACACTTCCTGACGCGGTGCCCTCAAGGGCCAGGCTCAGAGTCAGTCTTATCCGAGAGCCATGGGTGCTCTGCAGCCTCTACGTGGATGAGCCTTCCCAAGCATCTTCAGACAAAAAGCGCTGAGCTATTAATAACACTGTTCCAGCATGAAGCTCTCAGGAGTCCCCTTCCTAATGACTGAAGTGACCGAAGGTCCTCACCAGGCCAGGGGGTACCTTCAATCAGCAAGTTCTCCGGCCTCTTGGCAGGGCGGGGCCCCTCCGCAGTAGGACTGTCTGCCTCGTAAGGCTTCCATTCATACAAAGGAGTATTTTATTTTACGTGTATGATTTTTTTTTACCTGTATGTGTCCATGCACCATGAGTGTGCAGTACCCACAAAGGTCAGTAAAGGCTGCTGGATCCCCTAGAACTGGAAGTATATTGTTAGTTGCCCTGAGAGAGCTGGGAGCTGAAACCAGGTCCTCTGTAAAAGCAACATGAACTCTTAGTAGCTGAGCCACCCCTCCAGCCCAGTAGGGGCTGGATCTTCTGCGGAAGGCTGGATTGCACGTGCTGTTCTGTCCTGTTGGGCTTAGCTTGTGTTTGCTTCTGGGTACAATGTTGCTCTCAGAAAAGGGGAAAATATCATCCCTCTCTCAGAGCTCCTTTCTCTAGTCCACCCCAGTTATTCATGGAAGGTCTGAGCAGTAAACAAGTTAAATTAAATAATGTTTTAAAACTGTCTCAGTACAGCAGAGAGCATCAGGGTCCTTGGGTTAAGCCCCTCTCCGAACATAAATTACATCAAGATTCTCTAGCCTGGCTGGAGAGATAGTTCAGTGGTTAAGGGCACTGGCTGCTCTTCCAGAGGTCCTGAGTTCAATTCCCAGCTCACAACCATCCCATGCCCTCTTCTGGTGTGTCTGAGGACAGCTACAGTGTACTCATATACATAAAACAAATAAATCTTTAAAAAGAAAAAAAAAAAAAAAAAAAAAGATGCTCCAGGCTGGAGAAAGGTGGAACCAACACCCTGGCATTTAATCTGGGGGAACATGACACGTAGGCTGGTAAAGTGTTACCATTGTGTATAATCCTAAGCAAAAATACCAACCGCAGGTTCTATATGAGAATCATTCGTAGCGTTTAGACGGGCTTATTGTGATAGGATTTGAAGTCTTCTAGATTGAGCCTGTTTGGGCAGGGGATGTGACTCAGGGAGACCCCTGTCCTGAGTGAACGGAGAGCGGCACATAGATGCAAGACTGAGGTTAGCAGAGGCAAGTGGCATGAGACCCCCAGGTCTGAAATGCAGGCATCCTGGTCCGAGTTTCTGCACGTATAATTTCCTGCTAATCTAGGTGCTTTTGATTGGAAAATATTATTTATGATGATTATCCAGGAGGAGGCTTGACCCAGTCCGAAGTTGGAAGAGAATAAGCGTGTCGACTGGTTTGACTGGTTCTATTCATTGAACAAAAACCTATCCTGTGTTACTCTGGGCTGTGATAGATGCTGGGATCAAAAATAGAGCACCGGGGTCCTGATGGCTCACAGCCTGGAGGAAGGGAGGAAGGACAGGTAAAAAGTGTCTGGGGACCTCCAGAGAGGGAAGGAGAGAGAACAAGCTGGCCCTTGGCAGAGAGGCCCTCACCTACACTGCCCTGAGTCTGAGACTGGGGTGGGCTGCAGAAAGCAGGATCTGCAGATTTGAAGTTGTGTAGCAAAGCAAGGTCAAAGTCCCCGGGGGAAGTGTGAAGACTTCCAGGAAGGGGCCAGAAATGGTGCAAGAGCCAAAGAAGACAAGGACTCTTCAGACGTTTTCCTCATACTCCCTGATGAATACCTCATGGCAACAGAGGCTGACAAATGACCTCACGGGCTTGGCAAGAAAATGTTAGCCAGCTCTGTCAGGTGAGAACTTGGCCGAGTGGTACAGAAAACCCCACCGACTTCTGGGTATCACTTTCCTACTTTGGGTTCTCCTAAGGATTTGACATTAAAAATGAAAGGGGGAGGGGGGAGTTGTTTGACCAGAGGCGAGCGGATTTGGAAGGAGGAGAGGCTCGCTCCAGATGGACAGGAGCTGCACCCATGCGTCCGTCAGCCAGTCATCCCCCAGTTAAGTGGACGTATGGATGAAGACAGTGAATACGTGCTGGAGACTCTTGGCAGAAAGGGCTTCTTAAAGCTGAGCTCCACAAGAAGAGTTGCCTCGTTCCCCAAGAGGGGCGGACAGGCAGGAAGACACTCGTGTTTCCCCTCAGTGTGGCCAGTCCCTGTGTCAGGGAAGCTGACCCGGAGAAGCAGCTGAGCATCTCTGTTCTGGAAATTCACAGAAAAGAAATCACAGTTAGCTGGACGGTGGTGGCGCACGCCTTTAATCCCAGCACTTGGGAGGCAGGGGCAGGCAGATTTCTGAGTTCGAGGCCAGCCTGGTCTACAGAGTGAGTTCCAGGACAGCCAGGGCTACACAGAGAAACCCTGTCTCGAGAAACCAAAA